>PQWD01013702.1:0-23790 GCA_019425675.1 Leucinodes orbonalis | reverse complement strand
TAGTTATTTAATTAAAATGTTTGTAATCGTAACTCTTAAGTTAAACAAGACATTATTTAAAGCAGCTATTTCTACGTCATAATTAGTTAAAATATGAATGATAATTATCATTCGTTAATATTTGACTTCTAAATACAAATTGCAATTTTAACAGTCATACTACATATAAGTACATACATACCAGTTATATTAGTTATCTAATTTCACACGTCGCTGAACTGTTTAACGGTTTACTGAATGCGAATCAATATGTTATAATGTCATGAGTGTGATGACTGGGAAGCTAATAGAGCAATCTTAATAGACTACTATTACGTAACGGATATTAGGTAGCTAAGTTATGCGTTTGGTGGTGAAAGTAGGTGATTGCACTAAAGGCCGTTGATAACGATTCCTAAAAAACTTCAGATGCCATAAAGTGGATAACCAATTTCATAAGAACAGTGTTGCCGAACTATTAATAGTTGAACTATCGATAATTAATCTAGAAAATCATCTATCTATCGATAGGATGTATTGGGCTAGTTTATAGATAGTTTGGAATGTACCATACTAACTTAACTAAGCTATCGATACTATCGCAGTAATATCTATATTGAGCTACGATACTAAAGCTATCGATACTATTGCTTTCACCCAACTATCGATAATCGACTATCTAGCGGCAACACTGGTTATGAATATTTGGTAATTGCTTTAGTTTGATGGTTGATCATTACACTACCGGGCATAGATCTTCTCATTCGTTTAGGTAGTAGCCGGAAGCAACGGATAGCTTGCCTTCTTTACAAAGAGGAACTCGAGTTAAGATTATAAATCATTGTCAAGAAGGTCTAGTAGATAACCTTATCATACAGCTACTATTTTATTAGTCTGAATAGATTAAAATAGTTCGCATGAAACGAATTCGAATATATAATCCAACTTTGTTATCTACTTTATAAACTTTGGAGAACAGGATTAAATTGGAATTGGGAAATTTTGCCAATAAAGGTCGTAGGGGGAGGCGAGTGGTCGTTAGGTTCTATCGGAATTGAACGTGTAGACTGAGCAAGTAGGTCGCGCGGACATCGCGTACTCCATGGAAACTGAATAATTTGCCATTTTTGTACTCTAATGTCCTTATTCGGTTGAGTTTGATACTTTAAATTGAGTTAGAAAGGGATGCCGCTTTTTAGCGTATAATGCGCTATCCTTTTCTAATACAATTTACATAAAGATCAGCGTTGAGTCTCGTTCTAGAATGCGGGCCTAAGGTACCGACCACAGACACCGAATATACAATTAGACTGGACGAGCGCCAAGTTTATAAGGCAGTCCAGTGTCGCAATTTCTTTTCGTTTCTTACCTGTGAAAAGTTATTCTATTACTTGGTAAATTTACTGATTCATTTCGATGATGGCATGTTACAATTGCACAGGATGGCATTTTGGGAAAAAACGGTAATTTCTTCTAATATTCACAGCGTAAACTGGCAGCCAGTGTATGCTCGTTGAGCTTACATTTGTCGCACTTTAAACGCGGCTCGCCCATCTCTTGTATTGGGAAATCTGTGACCAAGAACGGATTTTGATGCAATTCCCACGCGATTACTGCATTTTCCGGATTCTAGTTTGGCATGGATAGCGCTTAACTCTCTAAATTTTTTATTGCTTTATAAATGTAGGTACAGTGGGTTGGTGGACCAAAACATTTTAGACCCTGTAATAAAGGCGCTGCAGTTTTGAGAGGGACACTTTTTCAAGGTACATTATGACCATAGTTTTACTTAAGCTAAAATCTTATCACAAGAGTTCTCAAAATCTTATCACAAGAGAAGTTACAATGCCAACAAATACTAAAAAACCATAATAATAAGTTTTAATAATATGGATTTAATAATAGGATTAATTTATGTAGTCATAAAATCATCACCGATATTATTATTAAAATGTGTTAAATTATGAAAAAAGGGTGATTTATAAATTAAAAGACTAATTCACTCTTTTTACTTATTAGATAATAAAATAATCATCATTCTATTAATATTTTTTCAATGATTTCCATGATTTTTCTGTATCACATACACACTGAATTCAAATACCCAATTTTTAAAATATTAATTTATGATCCAATCTAGAAAGTAAACATTAAATTTGGGAAAGAAATACGGAAGTCATGTAATCTCTACGTACGCTTATTTTTTTTCAAGTAAGTTTAATTACAATATTACCTTTCACTATTACTTTCCCAATTAAACATTCGGCAAAACATTTGTAATTGGTCTGGTATTTCAATGATATGCATGTTTAATTACTTATGATTATTTCTCATATTACTTGTTCGTTAATACTTTCATTACTTAGAAAGGTTTACCGAAAAACACACTATGTACTTGTAATACCAACAACAGATTACTAGATGTTTATTATTTAATGTATCACTATTTAAAAAATCAAACAATGACAGCCACATAGTAGACGGACAAAACAAAACAATTTTCACCGAAAAGATGGATGGGTTGTTTTCTTTGATATAAGTGACTGAATCATAGTTTTAGCATGAAATACAGTTATAATTTATATTATAATACATCAAAAGCATTACTTTAAGGATGCAAATAATAATGCCTACTGACGCAGACGCAATTAAATTCTAAGAGCTGTTTACATTTGTTATTATGACATAAACATAAGGTAGTGATTATATGTGTATGTTTAGTCAAATATGTGTACTTTGGGATCACTATGTGTTAAAGATATATACAGCACTAATAATCAAATTTACTTATTGTAGTAGAAAATAGCCATTTCTGGAATATAAGCATATTACAAAAATAGCTCTTTATTTACACACGATGAGTATTAGTAATGCTGTTGAATGAACACACGAAAACAATGACGATGGCAACAAAAGCGCATTTGGCGACAAGTAACTGTGAGCGGCCATTGTCGCCCGCTCGCTACATTGTCGCACGACAAGTACAGCGTATTCCGTCAGATGAATCGCCTTCAGGCTGCAAAAAGTTTTTGCATAACAATTGGGAACAATGTCACTTATGCAACGTCGGTCGATATGTAATGAATAAATACTACACTAAGCATTAGCCTGTAATATGGGTACTAAACAACGGATAAACATACTTATATACTTTTTTTGTAACATGCATATCATAGAAATACCAGACCAATTACAAATGTTTGCCGAATGTTTAATTTGGAAAGTAACAGGGAAAGGTAATATTTTAATTAAAATTACTTAAAAAATAATAATAAGCGTACGTAGAGATTACATGACAATTAAAACAACGAAAAATTAGGCGACCCTATATTCACCTGCATTCAAATTGACGCTTTAACAACAGCTTACTATTTAAAATATTCGAAGTAATCAAAAGTCATTAAAGACGCGTGACATTTAACTATATGGAAACTATATCTCTAATAACCAATGACAATTGTATTGTCCACAAAAACTTTTTTATTTTCAACGCGCGCACAACAATCATAGTTCTCACCCATTTTGTACTTTAGTGCCATTAACGAGTCTTGTTCCATGTAAATGGTAAATAAAAACGGAATCGAGTAATTTACGGCCTCAATAAAACGAATACAAAGTCCATTAGCCACTCAAGAGCCACGTATTAAACCGTCATAAAGCTGTTGACAATTCAATCTAGTGCAGACGGTTTAATCGTGGATTATGCCGATCTGCACCAGAAAACAATGCCTCAATTTCACTTTCAAATATCTTTTGAGGTTCCATTTGAGCTTCGAATTGTTTTCATCTCATTATTTTTCCTTTAAAATTAAACAAATATTCACGTTGTCGTTGATTATTGTCACTTCTTTTATTGCAACGATTTAGGCAAAATAGTCTGCTATGCTATTGGAAAAAGGCGACATATTAACGCCATAGACTGATGTTTTGATTCATTCTAGTTCACTTTAAATCCATTAGTGATTTTATCTTTAGAATCCCTAGATCCGATTGCCAATTGACTAGGCACCTAAGGTTACTTCAACTTGACAAAGAACTGCAATGGCGTTTTGAATCTTTTTAAAATGTTTATGAATTAAAAAAAAGATCATAATCATAATTATTAGTTGTTTTCATAACGGCCACGTTTAAATCTAAACATAATGAACTGGTTTAGCTGTTTAAGAATCAAAAGTTGCTATTACATTTCTTATAACTATAGACATTAATGTAATTATCGATATTTGTAAATATACATCAGTCTTTTAGATAAGGTAGCAGGTATATTAGTCGTGATGTCAAACAAATGCTTACACTGCGAACGAAAATCGCTATTTCCTTTTGTTCTCTGATTCGGCAATTAAGCAGATAACTGCGGTCAGTCAAATTAATGACTAATTACCGTAATAGACTTCGATCCTATGTTATCCATTTCAACGATCTTTGAGGTGTTGTTAAAAGAAATTATTAATTAGTGAAATTAACGTTCCGTGAATTTAGAAGTAAGGTGTGTGCAGGTGTGCGCAGGTTTCCTTATGATGTTTTCCTTCGCCGTAAAAGCGTCGGATAGTGTAAATTTAATTAAAAAAATCGAAAACACATTGGTACGTGGCGGGATTTGAACCTGCGCCCTCCCTTTCGGAAGGCAACAGTCCACAGCATTGAGCTACCGACGTTTATATGTGTCTAATAGCTGTGTTTTATTGTTCCAGACCCCGCACAGGCGTGGTAGGCGTGTTGCTGAGAGTCGCGCGTCCCCTCCTGTGACTAGCCAGGGCTCTCGCCAACGGCACGGGCGGCGGATTGTAAGTAGTACAGTTTTTTGTAGTTTTAACCTTACTTTCCAAATACTTATATATGGCGAGATTGGGCCGTAACCTGGTGGGTGTTAAGTCTACTCTCCAACATAGTAACCGGGACGACGACGGCTTAACGTACCCTCCGGAGTACAGAGTCTCTTTTTTTTAAACAATCAGGTGATTTAGCTTACAATCTCCTAACCCAACTGGGTAAATCGCACAGTGACTTTTACTATATGGGCTCTCCGCAGGATATTCAGCGCACTAGACCACGGAGGCAGCTCCGCTATTTACTCACATTGAAAAATAAACATTTATTCGCGTATTTTTTGCCATCCCGTAGCCCTCGTGTGACTACAGTTCGGGCTGACGAGGGCACAAACAAGTCAGCAAAATGTTGAAGTACATAGATGATAAATTAATTCAGCATTTTAATAAGTACCAGTGAATGGCACATGGTACCACATAGTATAGTTATAAGAAGACGGTGGCGAAACCACCACGGGTACGGATTAGTGTTAACGTCTACCACTTTTAGATTATTGTAAGGAGGATCTGTTATACTTATGTGCCTTTATTAAAAGCACTGGGAAAGTTGTGATAATATTTTCTGGTTACTCAACCGATTTCAACTAGGTCCTAGATAACGTGGTAGCTGCTACGCCATAAAAGAAAATGAAAATGAAAAGTGTTTATTTAGTTTAGGTCCTTACAGAACACTTATGAAAACTGCATACATTCATGTAAAATGCCAGTAAAATATTATTTGAAAGTATTGAGCTGTCATATCTTAATTAGCCATAATTAGGTGTTATCATCAGCATATATGACAACAGAAACAGTACAAACGTAAAGAGTACAGACATTTTTTTCCTTACCATTCAATACTAAGTTATTAAGTTTTTCATCACAAGAATAAAACAATTATTTAAATACTTTCGTTTATAGCAATTCATTAAGTAAATGATTGCATTTGCCTAAATTTTGTACTTTCGACGATTTGTTTTGATTTTGTGGTAGTTACAAAATGCGGGTTGCAAAGCGCGAACCGAACATTTTTAGTGGGAAGCCATTCCATGAATTGTGTTGGGTGTTACACATGGACTCACGTTATACATATATATCTATGCCTATAGGTAAGCACACGTGTAAGTTTCCGTAATATCATCACTCTATTTATAGTAGCTAATTATTAGTATCGATAATACGAAGAAATAACTGTTAAAATATTATAACATATATTTTAACAGAACTGTATAACGATGCCCAAAGTTTTTAATGTTAAGTAAAATGTTATGCTCTTGGACCTTAACCGCGCTTGACCAATATATCGTTATCGCTAGAGCTTTGTTTGATGTTTGACAGGGTGCACCGCAGGCAATTACTTCAGAACCGTATCAGTTATATCTTAATTAAATTTATAGATTTCTATAATAGTGCTTGATGTCGAAGCGGCCAAATTGAGATATTACATACATTTAGAGAACTGCATGAAGGTCACTTTGTGTGATTTTATCCGGATTGGTAAGGCAGTGCGGGCTGAATCACCTGATCGTCGGAAAAGAAAGATGAATGCCATGTAAGAACGTCCCAATTACCGATATGGTGGTTAAACAATTCTATTACGTGGTAGACATTCCACACATCCGCACAGCTCGCTTTGGTGCCTCGTTCCTAATGCGCACCGCAAAGGAATGGAATTCTTTGCCTCCTTATGTGTTCCCGATCATTACAACCTGGCCGTCTTCAAGGCAAGAGTGAATAGGCTGTTTCTAGGCAGGCATGATCCATCTTCGGCCACATCATCACTTACCATCAGGTGAGATGGCGGTCAAATGTCTGCCTATAAAGGATAAAAAAATATTACCATAACTTAAATAATTGGCCTTATTTGAGTCATGGTACTGATTTTTACTGTACGAAAACGCAAGTTTACTGTATTGATATTATTATTGTAAAAATAACTGGCAAACAATAAATCTCCAGTTACTTTGGAGTCAATTGACTTGTTTCTAATATCAGCGCAATATATCAAGATCCTATAGGGTTTCACTATAATTTACGAGATACGGTCCTACTCAATTTGCGGAGTCGTATTTCTAGCAACGGACATTAAAGGTGGACGACTTCAATGTTCGAGTCTAATAAACCATTTTTATATTGCCCTGGTAATAGATTCGGTGGCATAGATTTAATACTGGTACAATCACTGATTATGGTAATTTGTTGAAGAGTTGTTTGGTATCATACATTTAAACTACTAGATGGATTTCTAATTAAGTTTCGACAGCACGCCAGGTAAACAAACTGGAAGTGGCTACGGGAAACATTTTTATTCCATAGAGTGGCAGTGCACCACTCATGGGTGACGTACATACATCAACAAATTAGAATAGTAGACCACATTGATTCGGGGTTTCTTGTTGTAAGTCAGCAACACACACTAGTTGAAGAATTTTGTCTTGGGATAATGAGGTATTTTAAACAATTTTTATTTCTGAATTCTTGAGCGGAGGATGTGTAGCACATCCTTAATAGATGAGAACTTCTCTTAAATAAATAATCTAGTAGTGGGTGCTGTCTGGTGACGGTAGATTAAAATTCTAACTCAGGCAGACCGAATGAATGTTCTCTATCAATGTAATAAATATACACTCTTGGATCATGTTCACTGTCCCAGCAAATATCTGAGTTACCTACCATTCATAGTGAAGTATGAACGAAATGAGCTTAGATTTATCCAGTAGTTTAATCTACTGTTTAAATATTTGTGTATTCTAAATATTTGACTCGTTACTGAATGGTTAGCTGGCTGACAACGTTCAGGTTAAACTATTAAATAAAAAATACATGAGGCGAGGTATGTATAGTTTTACCGTGCATTAGGTGTGTAGAATAATCAGGAGAAAACTCAATCAAAGAGATACAATCCGAAACTGTTATAATGCAATGTTTGTCTCGAAACTTTGTTGGTCCACTAAGGGGATTCTATTATTTTCATAATTACTACATGATGTGATGTTTGTCCCCGATACGATACGTATGGTGTTTAGTATGTAATTGCGTGTATGTGTTTGTGTTGCAGAGGCGTGGGCGCGGCGTGTGGCGGCGGCGCGGGCGCGGGCGGCGCCATGACGCGGCGCCCGCCACCATGACGCTGCCGCCGCCCGCGCGCCCCGCGCACCCCGCCGCGCACGCGCCATGCGATACTACCGCATCTGGATCTACGCGTGCAACGGCGCGCTGCTGCTGGGCGCGCTCGCATTCTGCGCGGCGGCGGGGCGCGCTCTCGCCGACTACCGGCGCGCGCTCGTGCCCGGCCTCGGCGCCGCACAGCCCGGCTTCTTGTACGGGTACGCTGCGCTGCCAGCGCAGGCCGGCCTGCTGCAGCTTCTCGGCTGCCTCGCCGCGCTGCGACTCTCCGAGCGCATGCTCAACGCCTACTGGCTGGCGCTGCTCGCGCTGCTCGTCGGCGACGCCGCCATCGGTGTCTACTGGGCCTTCCGCTTCGAAAGGGTCTGCGCGAACTTCGCCCCAGCTCCGCATCGCCTCGCGAAGGAGTACGATACCGATCTCGATTTCGCGGAGGCCTGGGATCGGTTGCAGAGGGAACAACGCTGCTGCGGGGTCACGGGCCCGGCGGACTTCGCCGCGTTTAACCGCACCACGCTACCGCCCAGCTGCTGTCGTATCCCGGCGCACACGCCGGCCGTGACTCCCGCGTTACTAGCTACGACGTCCGCCTCTTCACCGGTTCCGTTCACCCGATTCATTGCGCCCCCACTCGGTCGCCTGTGCAGAACGACTGCTCATTTGGCTTCGACGGACAGCAGACGCGTTGTTCGTTTTAGGGTACTGCGTCATAGCGTTCTTAAAATTGTGCTTCCTCGGAATCCTCCGATACGAAATAAAGGAGATGATTCAGAAAATTAGAATACTACGAAGCGAGTTGGGGGCGGGCGAGCTGCTTGACGGGAGTCCGATCCACGGGGGGCCTTTGTCGCAGACGGTGATAGTCAACGCGGTGAACGCGAACGGGGGAGTGCGCGCGCACGGCGGGAGCCCGGAGCGCGCGGGCGAGCGCGAGGCGCTGCTGGGCCGCGCCGCCGAGGCGGGCGCGCGCCGCAGCGCACACGACCTCGAGCCGCTCGGGCCCAAGACCGTCAACGGGAACAATAACTGCGAGATGCGGGAGCTGGCGCGCGGCGAGTATAGGCCCCTGGCGGCGGACAGTGCGGCGACTCGGATCTGACTAAGATGTTACCTGGAGCGGCTGTTCGGGCGGCGGTGGCGCTCGTTCCCAGCGGCCGGCTTCGAGTCCGAGCTGGCGGCGAGCGGCGCGCCGGTCTGCGTCCGCCGTACCGGCGCGCGCGTCCGCCTCGACCATCGCCGACACACCCGCTCCGAGTTCGAACTCTAAGTTTTACCACTAGCCGCTGTCAATTGCGATTACCGAACGCGTTCGGTGTGACATTAAATGTTCCGTTCATAGCGGTAGTTCGGTCCGAAACGGTTTTGAATGTTAGTGCGTTTTGGGAGTGACTCTGTGAACTATGCGGATATTAAAGTAAACCGTGAAGTGTAGTGTGGACATTGTAGAAGAATTTAATCCACGAGCAAAGCTTGTGTTTAGTTCCTACGCTTGGCAGTTACTGTTACGTTACTATAAGGGGAATTTTAAAAATATTTGTTTTATGCTAAACAGGGAAACGGCAGTTAATTTGAGAGTTCCCAGTGTGTGTATGATAAAGTGAATTATCATGATGCGGCGATAGATGTATGTACCACCAAAGCGAGGTTCTTTAACGCTAACGCTAGTTCGAGAGACAATATCACGTCATTGTAACATGATGCACCAAAACAACAACAGTTTTTACTGTATGTTGACTGTTTATGTTTAGCCGTAAGTTAAATGCTTTTTATTGTATACCAATAGACTTATACATACCAATATACGTAAGGTCGATCATAATTATTGTCTACAAAGTTTATTTAGAATTCGTATGTATTTACCTAAGTGCTTTGAACACAAATGTGAAAGTTTTCACACCCACTGATGTTTGCAATTCCTTTTTCATAGACCAAGTATACACTAGTTACCTTCCATAATTTAGTTATAGGTGTCCTTTTCAGGGTGTGTAATGTTTCGTATAATTTGTAATTAATACATTGCGAGATATATAGCGACACAAAATTATGGGAAATTCAGTTATACAAATAATGCACACCCTTTTATTATGCACGAAGAGCCCGACCAGTATTCGTAGCTATAGAATAAGAGGTACGAGTATTCCCTACGTTCACTGCTGCATAGGCTACGCTTTGCTCACATTTAGTTCCTGCGATTTATGTACCTACTTATTATGCCGACTGGATAACACAGCTACAATCACATGTATCTAGACGGTAAAAAATACTGTTGTCGATAAATGTAAATAATAATCGTAATTTATATATGTGTAGTTTGCGAGTTACTGTGCATGAACAGATTGACGAAAATAGTACTGATATGAGCTTAACAACGTAGTGCCTACAATTATATGCTTGTAAACGTTATAACGCGATCGAATACAATCAATTTTTTTTGTTTTAAAGGCAGGCGAACCTAAAATGTTTCATTAAACACTTTATCATTGAATAGTTTTGAATGTGAGACAAGTGAATGTTGACTAGAGATAGTACTGTGGATAGATATCGTCTCCGATAACTTTACGGTTATGGAGTGTAGGTGAATTTTGAAGGCTGTGTCGAGTTAAGGTTAAACCTGTGTTTTGAACAGTCGCAGCTGAATTTCTTCTAAAGATCAGACGGGGTCGTCATACAGAACGCTTGGTCGCTCATAATTCTAGGAATTCTATTTTTTGAAGGACCGTTTTGAACAGCTTTTTACATACATTCGACCGTTTCGGTAGACTGAATTAGTATTCGTAAAAGAATTTAAGAGTACCACATAGCGTTTTCGTATAGCCGACTCTGGCTGAACACCTACGGTGAACAAAAGAACTCGCGTTTCATAACCTACTAGTATTGCTGTACGATCAATTTAATGTTTGAATACTTACATACATATTTGTACTTATTACGAAGTAACTTTATAGATATATTGTAATGACGAGTATAAAATTATGTTCGCTTAGAGTAGGTATAATATTTTGTGAATTTATGCAGAAACATAGTTTTTTAATATTGTTGTCACATGAATGTACCAATCTTATTAAAATTTGTACCTATATTCGGAAAGTTGAATAATTTGTAGCTAGGATCCAATCTAAATCCTGCATTTCTTCCAAAAAACGGTAAAATACATGTGCCTTGGCTTATAAAATCGTATAACTGATGTTATGTTTATTGTAAATTGATATAAATAAAAAACGTCTCTGATGTGCTACCTACCTTGTGACCTGTGTACTACTTGTTTGTTAAGAGTTGTGTTGTTATGGGGTCCCTATAATAGTAATACAAATACGTTTCCTATCGAGTCCGCATAGTTTTATAGTCTAACGCTTATCGAGCGCTTTTCCGCATTTATATGGTTTTATATTGAAGTTTTGATACAATTTTGGCCAAGCTTCGCCATAAAACGCGGAAACGATTCGATTCGAAGCGGACCATCAAACTGCTGCGTGGCTCGTACGAAAGTTTTCAGATCTTCACTGTCAATATTAGTTTATGTGTTCATTGTTACGTGTGTTTATTACTATAGTAGAGTTGTTACAACTTTCCGAAGGTACGCACTAGGCGACTGAGAGCTAATATTATCATAATAAATGCATTAAATAAAGAGTTTGTTAAAATATAAAGATTTTTATTTATTTATATTCAATCTCTTTGTTTTATATGTTTCATATTAATCAGATTTGATATAATCCAGTAAGTATACATGTTTCCAATTTATTCACAATAAGTGTGCAAAAAAACTGAAATCCTAAATAGAGTAGCTTATTGAATAAACAATTTTCTCTTTATGTACAATATTTGCAATGTAAGTACCATTCTGTATACAAATATTTAGCACGTGTATCTCAGGTATTGTGGGCTTTTGTCCTAATACAATGGTAATAGATTTGAAAGCAATAAGCATGCAAATCTTATATTATAAACGGCCAATATTAGGAATGATACAGTATTGGCGAATTGCAAAGTTGTGTCTTATTTATGTATTTACATGTTATGTATTTACCTGTACGTTGTCTTCAGTGACACGATAAGTTCTGTCCACATTCGCGCCGCCGATAACAAGAACGTCCCCTTCTAAATTTGTATGAATCGGCAAGTCTTCTACATTTTTATTGATCCCGGTGTCTCTTGTCGCACACGAAGTATGAAATCGTCTCGCGATATTGGAAGAATTCACTCCCGAGAATCCAATATTGGATCCAACCGAATTCTCAACTTTCTTGAGTTTTTTAAATTCGACTGCGATGTCTGCGCCGATTTTGGCGTTGTTCTTTATGAGAGCGATGTCTGGAAGTCATTAAGGAAAGAAATTGTGGCAATTAAGTTCACTACTATCATTCATAGATCGTCCGCGTTTCTGCACGTTTAATAAAATTTACAGTTGAATTACGCTGGTACGAGCAGTCCGGCTTCTAATTAAGCATTTTTATGGTCGTTACGCGAAGGTGTTTAATGGGAATGGAAACTGATTTACTGTGGATTTACAACATGCAATTTAATAGAATTACGTAATGTCCGAATAAAAGCCTCTAATTGAATATTGTTTAATCAAACGTTAAATTGAATTTGATATATTATATTTTAAAATACCATGTTATTATTTTTGATGGATATTCAGATAAACGTATTCCTTGTGGCAATTTTTTATCGTTTGCAACAATCGGTCGCCAGAACCACGACAAGGGTCAGGATTCTGGCGACCGATTGTTGCAATGTTGTCATGGAGCTTCCGATTTAGCACGCTGCAACGATCACACAACATAAACTATAATAATATAGAAATCGCAGTAAGGAACCTGAGACTTGGCACGACTTTGTGTAGATTTCATTACTTTTTAGAGGTAAAGAATCAGCTACATACCAAGACTTCATCATCATCATCAGCTCATTAGACGTCCCCACCGAGGGGCACGAGCCTACCTGTATAGGGTGATTAGGCCTTAGTCGTCCACGCGGGCCCAGTGCGTGTTGGACGACTTCACACACAACCTTCGAATCTCTTCGCAGGCGTGCATGAAGGTTTCCTCACGATGTTTTCCTTCACCGTAACCAAACCTTGCACCTTTGCGTTCACCAAGACTTGCATAAGTAGTTTTTTACAGAATGTGTTTCGTGGGATCGTGATAATTAAAGGATACTAGTTTCGAGGAGGCTCCAGCGGTAGCGCTTGCTACTGCGGCCAGTATAAACGGAGTAATCTCTTTTCCATTGATACCTTTCTCTTTTGCATCTTTCAAAGCACCGTCAATTGCATTTTGTATAATTACTTCTGAAATGTAAGCGGAACATTATCAATAAAAAAAAGTAATTTTGGGTATTTTTATGAAATAAGTGATCACTTTGAATTCATGTCAAGAATTACCGTTCATAGCGTGTTCCTCAGGCACTGGAACAGCCACAACTATTCCAGACTGCAGCTCTAAGGTCCTGGAGGCTCTCAGCAAACGCGCCGCTTGCTCAGCGTTGCTTACATGGTATGGCGCCTTAAATCCCGAACGAACTGTGTAAAACGCTGGAAAGTCGTCAGTTTCACCAAGACTGCACACGCAAACTCCTTGGGTCTCCTATTTGAAAAAAATAAAAGAAGAGTGACAATTACAGCTTCAAGTAAAATTTGTTGAATTTTAATTAAGTCTATGTGAAAGGCTCGATACTGAGTCGTCTATGTAGATATGCCGATTGATTTGGTTTTATGTGTTTCAGCCAATGATAATATATTAAAGAAGAAGTTATCTATCATTTCAACAATTTAAACAACAACAGCAAAATAGCTAGTAGAATTGAAAAAGCCTTATATTTGTCATCTCGGGTGAGAGCAGTGTTGGCGGAAAATATAATAATATCATTGGATTCCTCTAAGATTGCATTAGGTGGGCAAAGCTGGACATTCCATTCACTTCGTTAAACATTTTTGAGATTTAGTTCAATGTATGGGGAACTCCAAAATATATTAATTTATTTTTAAGTTTCTTGTCTAAAACCTCATTGCGGTTTACAGAATACATATTCTTACAAAGTTTGAATAGTTTAAGTGCTCATAGTTTCAAAAAAAAAGGGTGTGACGTTCGGACGACAGACAGACAGACTTAACGATCTATAAGGGTTCCGTTTTTTTTTGCCATTTGGCTACGGAACCTTAAAAACATAATTAGTTATCAAGCCCATGTCACCCTGGACGCCTTCCCATCATTGGCTACGATAGTAGTAGGGTAGCGGTATTTTGTTGTTTGCCTTTAGGTAGTTAGAAAACGAGATAACCATACAATCAACACTTGCAAGATCGGCTGTCGAGCTCAAAAAGATTATTTTGTGTCTCACCGACACCTACTCAAAAAAAAATCAGCAAACGAAGTTCATGTACTTTATAAATACATCCCTTGGTTTCCTTTTTTGAATTAGAGTTAATTTAGAACAAAAGCCTAAACATATTTTATATTCTTAAAATGCGTAATTTTCAAGAACATCACTAGCTAACTGCTTCAGAAGAAATGTTTTGTACAAAAACAGAACATTATACATATTGCAATAGAACAAATATAAACTAACTATTATTATAACGCTTTTTTTATTATATTATTAAAACGCAGGGTATGGTCAATTGCTAGGTACAGATACATTTATTTCATGAGACGATATCTGGCACAGCGATGGTACATACCCAGACAATTCAGTATCGAGTCTACCACAAAGTAAACGCTTACAGATATCTTCGAAATACATCTTACCACGAGTACCTACTCGCTATATAAAATTATTTTCTGATATGATTTCACGTTATTTCATGCACATTACCATGCACTAATATGTGGCCCATTTCGAAACTTTTGGCTAACATTTCACATATAGGTAGTCCGGATTGTTGTACCAGCTTTGTATGAAATATTAAAGTCACAATTACGATGACATTACTTTCATGGGCTTCATAATTCAAGGCAAAACAACAACTCGAATAATATATAATATTGCCGAGCACTCCCCTTTTCATATGCGCAAATGCTACGCAAACTTTCTTAACATCTCGCGAGTTAGTTTTATTTGGTACTGAAGCGTTTAGTTTTCTCACCATTTATGGCATTCGGAGGCGCTGTATAAATAGTCTTCCTGGACATTGTATCCACTGACTTGTAGTCAAAGTAGTCACTTCATCGTTTACTTCAACATGGGCATCTTCAAATCTATGATGAATACGATTATCTTAGTGTACATATCTCTGAACGAACAGCTGTTCGTTCAGAGTTCGGTTCCTGTTAGTCAGAGCCTCGTTTGTTCTTTGGCAGTACATACTACGGATCGGTGAGGTAGACTTGTGTCATTATATGTGAAGCTATAAAGTAGGTCTCCCTTTTGTAATGGCACCAAATAAGTATACCAACTTATTTTTTAAGGTCTCAAAAATATAATGCTGGCGTCATCAAGTAAAATCAAAATCATTACGAGCTTAGCTTGAAAATTGGATTTTCGTGTCAAAAGTTATAAATATCCTTCAAGTTTAAATTAGATCAGGAACATTAACATTTATAAGATTGATAAATTGATTGGTAAGTGACTCATAAAGTAGTTTTTTTTCGTACAGGGAACATCGGATCTATACATAATTGGTGAACATGTTTCAACAAACAGTTAAGAAGTAATAAAATAATGTTTCAATCTCATACTGAGTTAAACCTGGTATTTTAATTACTTATGTCAAGTAAATGTTGCAAAGAATTCCCAAACATTTAATCCAACATTAAGAAACTGTAACGCAACAGAGACCTCAGCGGAGAAATCTCTATTTAGTTTCTCTAAATGTAGGGATGAAATCTTGCTACCGTTTCCATAGCCGGGGAGTTGATTAGAAAAGTTGCCGCAAATCTGTGGGGAACTTACATTGAGTATTACACTGTTCTTATACGAGTTGCTGTAAAATGAAAATGTACTGTCCGTTACACAAATGGAATCCAGAATGGGTCTAAAGACTTTTGAAAGTAAATCTGAATCGTTCATTATGGAATGTATGATCTCATAAGTAAAAGTGTGGGTTGCTAATCTAACCCTGTGACGGTTAAAGACAAGCTACCAAAGTGTAATGTGACAATAATATATTAACATAGACGGTCTGTTTGGGGTAAAACAAACAAATTCGCTTTTTTCTAAGCTTTTCTCTTTTCTCTATTGGTTCTCCCGCCGGATTTGAAACTACGACCCCCGGACCACTAGAATACTGAGGCAGTTGTTTAATTACCAAGTATTCTAAAGTTCTGCCGATGTCTAGGATTGACTTGACGCCGCTGCACACGACGAGGGTCCGGCTTCGACCCAACTCATTGAGGTCAGCGGATATGTCGAGGGTGTTCTCGCCTTCACGGTGGACGCCCCCTTGAACAAATGATTAATTTTCAATACATGTTGTCGAACAATTAGCCATGTACGGTTTGGTTTGTATGTAGGTGAGAACTGGATGATTGATTATAGGCAAATATTTTTATCTTTTTGTAATAGTTGTATGGATTTACAAAATCTATACATTTAAATAAAATTGAAGTATCTGTTTGTAAAATTGAAATGAAATTTTTATTCTTCATTGATATGAATATATATACGGTACTAATGCCAAAATATTTTATTTTTGTCTGTCTCTGTTTGTTCCCGGTAATCTCTAAAACGGCTGGATGTATTTGGACGGGACTTTATTGGCAGGTAGCTGATGTAATTCAGAAAGACAGACAGAATTTATAAATTATTAATTGAACATAATATGTTCTTAGTTATAAGGTCTTGACGAAGACACAAACAGTAACTTGATAATTTTCACTCTACGATTTCACAATACATAACTTAAAAAAAATTTAAGACACAGTTGTACTTCCGTTTGTATTATGAAAAGTAATATAATCATAAATACATGGATTGTTTAATGAAAGTGATAATAAAAAGGTAATAATAATATTAAACATCTTATGGTTAGTACGGACATCGTGCCCTTACTTTCCACGCGGGCCTATGTTGAATGATGGCGACGCAATCGAAGTTCTGAAACGTAAATTGGTTAACTTTTTTGGTGACTGATGGTTTTTATAGCTTTACCGGTGTGATGAGCTTTTTAGACTACCATTAATGTTCCTAAATATACATAGCATTTAAAAAACGAGTGAATAGGCTTTTTCTGGGCAAGCTCGCTCCATCTTAGAGCACGTCTCTTCCATTAGGTTAGTCTGTGCTCAAGAGCAAGCCCATCATAATAAATATATATATATATATACTTTTTAATAATTTTAAATTTGATTTTGTATTAAAAATATTTCACACTTTTAGCGCTGGAGGAGCTTAAAAATATGAAATACTTCAATGAATATTGAAGAATTCAAACATAAAGTTGTGCCGCTTTCAGACAAAGGTGTTATAAAATGGCACACCTATATTTCACCTGTGTTTCGTCTCACGGCAAGTTATAACGCTTTTATGTGTTTTTTTATGTACGTAGGTATATAGTAGGTTTAACCTATGTATATTTAAAATTATCTAGGTATAATATACTTTATTAACCCCAAACTAAGGCCACAGGGTTATAGTCAAATCTCACTACGCGGGCTTAACGGTGGATACGCGTTTACGACTAGCATTTTAAGATAATAGCCGAGGACAACTTTTCGTACTTTTTGTAGCATGGAAGGAATCAAGACCGAGAATTAATTTCTTTGCTAATAAAATGGCTGACTATGATGATTTACTTGCACAATCGTTATTGGTACCTAAGTATCAATAGCTATATGGACGAGTACATAACATACATGTTATGCCACAAAGTCGTACCGCAATGTCACGTGCCATCGTTCTTTGATATTATTCACGCCATTTGAAGAAAAAGCCAGTACGGCAATACCTTAAACCGAGTTGAATAAGATTTACATTCAAACCATTCGTATGCGGGAGTCATGAATATGAAATACTTGAGTGGGAGACAGCTGCGTTACGATGCGAGCTCAATACTAAAAGGGGGCTAACTCATAAATACATGGTTTTGAGTTAGCTGCTAGTATACTGCGGAAAAGAAACCGGAAATCAATCGAGCGGTCAGGTAATACAATAATTTTTAGTTGAAAGCCTGTGAAAGACCGTGAAACTGATGTGATTAAGGCCGTCTGTTACTAGAAAACATATTTTATTCAGGACTAACTGCACTGTGTTTTATATTGGGAATTATTCATCTATCCTATATTCAGATTCATGGACTGTATCAGATCAACTTTCATCATCACGGTCACTACTTGCGTGTTTTATATGTTTTGACACCAGACAACATTACATTTATAACAATTATATCCTCAGCAGTCTAGGCAAATAGCACAAACTGATTTTTAACTATGCGTTACCCGAAGGATTCGATGGAACGATCCTCGTATCAAGAACTTACAACGAAGCAAAACACACAAGACTACAAGGGCCGTTAAAGGCTACAATTAAATAGGTGTATAAAAAAAATACTGACTAACCACCTTAGCTGAATTTTAACTCTTAGAATAGACCATTCATTAAAATTTAGAGTTAGACTCCTTTTACCAAGACCACGGGCAGAATATTATTGTCAGTATTCATTTAAACAGTAATGATTGACATCTTCAACTAACTTAATTGACAATAGTATGTAACGAAGCATAAATATTATTCAGGGTGAGTATAATTTATTGAATATTTAATACAAATGCTCCAATTTGAATTATGCAATCCACTGAAACCTGATTCACAGCAGTTTTTTGATAACGAATTACCTGATTTGTAACGTAGTATTTGTGTTCATTATTTCAACATGATATAATCAATAAATCGTTTGATTAATATTTTTATAGATTACGGTTCCATTAGGTTAATTTGAGGCGAATAACTTAATAATGACTAAATGTTGGTAATTTGGCTTTCTTATTTTAACATTACCTGTTTCCCGTTGCTTCGCTTGCACTAATTTCGACTGAAACTTGTCCCTTGTCCTCTTTAACTCGCCTAAGGATACCTAAAGTCGGCATTACTTACGTTTAAAAATTTAACACTCGTAAAGAAAATCCTTACTTATTTAGTTCGTTCATCGGTTGACATCTTAAAAAGTAACAAAAGGAACAATAAGGGTATAAAAGGTAAGTTTATCTCTAAAAAAGATTTCTTCCAGCAGACCAAATAATATAAAAGAAAACTAAAATGTTACGCAATAAGAGCGGCAGACGAAAGCATGCACAATAATGTTGGTTTATTTATTTTCATTCTAAACTTAATATGTTTGATGGCAGCTACTGCACTCGGGTAGATCAATCGAAAACTAAAATATATATTAATTACAATACAATCACATTTTTAAATATTTTTTTTTATGACAATTTCCAATAATCACAAGATTCTTTAGGTGATTTTACTTGAGTGATATTATAATGATTCATTGAATTTTCTATGAGACTCACTAATTTTATGACTTAGGACATGAAAGACTGCCTAGCAACTTATAAAAAGATCTGAAATCCCACCAAAAACATTTAATGTAAAATGTTCCAAGACGACCATGTAGAGCTAAGCTACTGAATCTATATGACCAACTCTACCGACACTTACTTCAAAAAATAATAATATATATATATCAGTAAATATGTATAGCTTGGCTTTACTCTATCAGAAACTAAATATTCGCATCACCTCCGCCGCTAGCGAATCGGCGAAACTCGTACATAAACTGATATGTAGAATTTACAGCGCAACCTTATGTAGTCGTGTGCAACATTTTTATATGAAATGTTTTGGTGGGGTATTTCTATAAATCACGATCTTTAGAACTAAAGTTACCGACATAGCCCACCGGATCAGCAAGTTGAAGTGGCAGTGGGCTGGTCACGTATGTCGCAGAACCGATGGCCGTTGGAGCAGACGAGTTTGGAGTGGATACAGCGTCTTGGCAAGCGTAGCGTAGGACACCCTTTGGCCGATAACCAACGACTTGCGAAAGGTCGCTGGTGGAGGCTGGATGAGAAAAGCGGAGACGGGATATCTGGCGCAGAATGGGGAAGATCTATGCCAGCAATGGACTGCGATAGGTTGAAGAGAGAGAGAGATACGACTTTAGGTATTTATCACGGCGATGTGGTCGCAGAAAACTCGTGGAAACCGCTCATTTTATTTCAGTTAAATAACGTATTTCCTGGTAATTTAAAAAATTAAATCGTTAGTCAATTACCTCTCATACTCTACTTAACTTCCACACAGCGTCAAAGCGCCTTTTATATTTTGACACGAACCTACATTAAACTTAGTATAACTGACAGTTTGCTTCAAAGAGTATTTGATTTAGGCGGACACTAATCGATATTAAAAGAAAATTTAAATAAATCTCCCCTAAAAGAATGTCTAGTTCATTATCCTTGTATATAAAGTAAGGGTGAAAAATGTTTCGCTCAGCCGATATAATAAATAATGAAACATTTTGTTATTTTCGTACACGAAAATGTTTATCGCAACTCTCGTAAAGTACTGATCACATCTAGCGCTATGGAGGAATCGTTTAAGCAACTGCCGGTGGGAATTCGATTTGTCCCTAATAAGATTTCGAAATACAGACTAGCTGACAGAATCGGAATTCTGACGTGGATTTATTGAATTTATGACGATTATCCAATTTCTCTCTTTTGTTCCAACTTGTAATAAATTGGTGAATTATAGTAATTTAATGCTTAATGTGACGGATAAACCTATGAGGGCTTAACGAATAACAAACGAATCTTTCAGTTGATTGGCGCAAACATCGTGCGGAGTCGAGCGACAAATGATTTACTATTGTATCTGGAGTCCCGGCCTAATATGTCATGGTCATATTGAAATATAAAAATAAGTAACTTACTTAGAGAATTGACCTAATGAAGAACTATAAACAAAGAAAAAGACAGTCAACTAAAAGAAACTTGATTTTACTTTCCTAGTACTAAACATTTTATTATGGTTTCAAAATTAATAGATTGTTTGTCTCTAAGCCATGAAGTGTAAGAGATATTGAATCCCCAGAGAAGGCATGTTCCATTTAAAAATCCCTTATACGAAATTATCCTTAAGATTGAAATGACCATCTCAGTGACAAATCGGAACGTATTTCCGGAATCCGGAATTACATAGGCCATTCGTCGAGCTGCCACTAATTGAAAGCGCCACGTGGAAGCGATGAATTCACTCGTGCCATAGTCCAAATTCATTGACATTCAGGCATAGGCTTAAAACGCGGATAATTGAAGTGTTAACGTGCGCTCGTGCTTGCCGCCCCGTGACGATCGCTGTTTGCTGGGAGAAGGGGTCGTATCAGCTTACTGATTAATTGGCTAATCAGATTGAGTGTCGTTTACAAAATGCTAATGCGATGGAAATAAATTTTTTGTTTGCTTTTACTGGAATGATCGTGGAAGATAGCAATCGTTTTAGTATACGAGGAAATCGTTTAAAAAGAAGGCAGTTAAATAATAATATGATTTCGAAACCCACCTTTTTATATACATAGGTATTCTAGTATTATATCTATTCACCTACCAAAAACCCTTTCTCCCCTACAGCAACGTAACAAGTTTAGCCGTCAAATTGTGAAACGTGATAGTCGATTTATAGTCTCTGGTAGGTAGATATCTTCGATTTATGTACTGTTAGATTGAAACTAGACGAAAATGGATACAGATAAAAATCTTCTTGTTAGTGTGTGTAAGAAATTAGTGGACAATAAAACCAATCATAAAAATATGACGAAAAGCGCGGGTAAACCACTATGTGCTAGAGTAAAGCGTAACAGGTAGAGCTTACAATCAAAATGATACACGCACCTTGAATTGATTTCACTTTCTAAATATTTTTTACGAAGTGAATTAGACGCCAGGACGCCCACCGGATAGTAAGTTTACGCTGACCATGGCAGAGAGGGATTGTAAGAGTCGAATAACTGATAAACAGTTATTTTTCTCCGTCAATGCCGCACCCGTCACCTGAGACAACAGATGTTAGGTCTCTTATACCCGGTAATGTCACTAGCTACAGTGAACTCATCCTGAAACACAAAAGTGCATAACACTCTTATTTCACAGGACAATATCTGGCACTGCAATGTTATCTACCTAGACAACTTAGTATCGAGTCCACTACCAAATACTGTTGTAATTAGTAATCGTCATTATTTAATAAAGTCAAGCTAGGTATGTTGGCGCTGTAGTTATGCATTTTACGTTTATGCAAGTTAATCTACTACGAGTAGCTTTGGTTGGACATCGAATGGGTCAACGTAAAGCCTTTGGTCCCGGTTACTGTCTAAAGATAGTCAATACCACCAGTTTGACGACTCGTGCGGTGTAATTTGAAATGTCGGCTCTTACACCAAGGGTTCCGGGTTCGATCCCGAGTAGTACAAACATGTGTGTGCATAACATGTCTGTTGTATTGGCTTGAGTATTTTCTATGTAAAATATTTAAAAAAAAACATGATATGTATTATCTGGTGTTTAGTACCCTTCATACAGGCTAAATGCTTGGTTTGGGAGTAGATGGCGCTGTGTGAATGTCAGTGGTAACATTTATTTATTAATCTCGCCATAGAAATGCTGTAAAAAACAATGTCCTTCAGTAGAATGCAAGATCGAAGCTGCTTATGAAGGTGATTGCTTCTCCTATCACAGAAACAATGACTAGGTGAAAATCAATCATTCTTCACAGAACTCAGCTTAAGATCAATACCATTACGCGGTGAAGAAGGAAAATCATAAAACTTATAAAAAGGATAATCACACCATGCTTTCATTACCTTTAATATATGCAAGTAAGGAAGTATATGAAAAGAACTCATGACGGTGCGATATAATACCAAGTAATATCTCTTTATTATATGGACACGGCGTAGTAAATTATTGCCTTTTCTACCTTTCAGGGTGACTGAAGGTGACGTGAAAGAAAATCAATTAATCATTTGTGCCCCTGCCTGATTATCAGCTCATAATATCGGCATATGTTTTTATTTATGCAGTAGACAAGTATTAAGATTGTTTTTCACTTATAGTAAGTAACAGATTTATAACTTGTCAACAGAACATAAAATTGTGGCTAGTAGCATGCATTGGTAGTACTTACATATTTCCAGGAACTGTTAATGGGTGAGAGAAGCATTATGGCTACGAAGTTTTATGTTGTCAAGGGCTTTTTAACATGCCCTCAGAACACACGGAATCTTTTATACGCCAATATATTGTATCGTACACTGTAATTTAATCCAAAACCTCTGGATCAAATAGCAATCAGACTACTAAAGACCTCGATGACCTCTACAATATTATCGGAATTCCAAACAAGCTGGTCCATCCGCCCTAAACTGTTCTACTCGTGAACTAGTTAAAATAAGCTGGCAATTTCGAGCGTTCAAACATTCAAACAAACTTCCACGTTCATAATGTTTATTTGCCCCGACGGAATGTTCTAGGTATGTCTAGAAGTGTTTGCCGACCACTTTTAATAATATGTTATCTCAAACATGAAATATTATTAAAATCACTTTTAACTGCACGTGTTTGGCATTAGTTTTATTGCAAAATAGAACGAGATTTTGTATTTATGAATTAAAACGTAATGCAGAACATAACGTTCTTTAGAGAATCAACTCAGGCTTTGTGTAGACGAGCTACATATACATATAGGGTTATCTAAGATTTCACTTGACCTACAAATATCACACAGCGAAATCTAATTTCAGCGAGAAGTATGTACTCTAGTATGGGTATTAAACACAGACATCTCAATATGGTATTAAACAACGGATGATATAGAAACATCACTCCTGCAGACTAATATAAGTATAATGCTTTTACTGTCCAGGGAACGAACCCATAACCCT
>PQWD01013701.1:0-17127 GCA_019425675.1 Leucinodes orbonalis | reverse complement strand
TACACATAATTTGTAAAATAGTCAGTATACGTACTAGCTTTTGCACCGGGATATCTGGCGCAAAATGGGGTAACCTATGTCATGTACCAATCTCTTTTCGAAATTATATGTTTGTTATCCGACGCTCCTACGATGAAGGAAAACATTGTGAGGAATCCTGCGCACGCTTGCGAAGATACACAAAGGTTGTGTGTGAAGTCGGCCAATCCGCACTTGGCCCGAATGGACGACTAATACGGGTACCTTATACGGGTAGGCTCGTGTCCCTCGTTGGGGACATTTGATGAGCTGATTATGATGGCGTTGTGTGAATATCAGTGGATATTTATATTATCTGTTTAAAGCATTGAAGTGTGAATTCTGATTTGCCATCCAACCGCAGATTTGAGCAGTTTTTGCGGTCGATTCGCGGAAACATCTCGGCATCATGTGTGGTACTCAATTATGCTATTAATCTGAACCACGCATTGCCGAGCCTCGTTAATTTCGTAGTTTAAAGCGCCATCAATCGCCGGAACTGATTCAGGGCTGCCTGAAACGCGATTATAATATTTGCATGGTGATATGGCATGAAAGGCAAAATATACCTATGTTCAGCATTGGATTATTAAAGGTTAAAGAGAGACACAGGAAAAAGGAGATGTTATGTTTCATTGTAACTGCTTCTAATTTAACAAACGATTAGATCATTTCAACCAAACAAATGATAGTAAGATGATTTGTCATTATCTCTGCTTGGCAGGCGGGTAAAATATTGTTTTATCATCATCATCAGCCTATTATGTCTCTACCGACCTTAGACGTCTACGCATGCCCGTGTGGATTGGCCGATTTAACGCACAATCTTTGAATTTCTTCATGATGGTGTGCAGGTTTCTTCACGATGTTTTCCTTCACCGTAAGAGCGTCGGATAAACGTGTATAGTTTCGAAAATTCGAAAAGATTTTGGTACGTGGCGGGTTTTGAACCTGCACAACAATCTGAAGTCAACAGTTTACACCAATGAGCCACTGACACTCTTCTTTATCAGATGGTTTATTACCCTACGTAACGGAAAACGTTGCGTAGACCGACCCCTAACCAGATGGACGGATGACCTGTTTAAGCAGAAGGGATGTCAACTGCTAGGGATCGGCCCACGTGGAAATCATTAGGGGAGGCCTTCCTTCAGCAGTGGACATAATTAGGTTGTAATGATGATGATGATATTATCCTACTTCCTCCCACCCTCAAGCAAACTGTTTTCTTTGCTATCTTACATCTGGGTGTCCGCAAAAAAAGTTATATTTAATTGAATACGATCCGATGAAAATATAATGTAAAGCATTTACGGCAGTTTAATCGCTTAACGACTCCACAGAGGCGTAGGGTTGCCAGCTGTGATATTAATTAATTTAATATTAATTACGTTAAGAGATTTCCCGCTTGAATAGTTTGTGCAAATAAACGCTGACAACATTTTTATCGTGAATAATTAAAATTTTAAATTACGCCCGTGGGATGTTGTTTAATTATATACCGATTGGTAAAAACGGTAAAAGATCGAAAGGTCTTATGTACTTGGTCTTTTATAAGATGGTAGACTCAGTACTGAATCGTGTAGGTACCACCGCAGTGCCAGATATCTTACCGTGAAATGAAAGTGCTTTGCACTTCTGTGTTTCGGGATGAGGGCATTGTAGCTAGTGAAATTACTGGGTATAAGAGACCTAACATCTGTCGTCTAGAGTGACGAGCGGGTCAGTGTTGACGTAAAATAATGACTACCTATAGTTATTAGTTCTTCAATACTGTATCTATCATGGTCAGGAATATCACTTACCACAAGATAAGCGCACTGACCGCACCATTCATTTATGATACTAAAAATGTCTGTTAGGTACCTTATGTTTATTTTAAAATCTTTATTGCACATAAAATACAAAGTACAGTACAAAGGCGAACTTAATGCCGAATGGCATTCTCTACCAGTTAACCTAAGGTCATGCAGAAAGAAATGTAAATGGTGCCTTTTATAGGAATAGTCACAAGAATGACCATAGTTCAAAGAGTGAAGTGGCAGTGGGCCGGTCACGAATGTCGCAGAACCGATGGCCGTTGGAGCAGACGAGCTCTGGCGTGGAGATCGCGTCTTGGCAAGCGTAGCGTAGGAAACTATCCGGCCCCAGAGAACCGGTATATCTTCGAAAGGTTGAAGAGAGAAGAAGTGTCATAGACATTCGAAGAAATGGTACGAGACTTTGAAGGTTAAGAAAAGCATAAATAAAATGAGGAAATATTGGGTCACTACCCTATATAACGTTTCCCATGACGTTACTCAACTGGCGAAACACAATGCCTGTGTAAGTTTATAAGGCCTTCAGTGAGGGCATGGTTTCACTTCGTTTAATCCAGCACACTTATTTTATTTTTTACTAAGCTTTTGCCCGCGGCTTCGCTCGCATTAAATTCGGGATAACACGGTACTTTCATTTATCACTATACATAGGATTTCCCCCCCTCCAACTTTAAAGGTTTCGGGGTCAATTTCAGATTTTTTATTAGCAAAAAATATGTTATAGTGAGCTAAACTTAAAAGATAGAAATATGCTGTCGCGGACTTTTTTGTAGACCTTTAAAAGGAGAACAATACTCTCATACATGACTTTTGTGTAACTTTAACCGTTTACGCAGCGTACGCAGCGGAAGCTCCAAGTATGAAAAAATACCCCCGATTTTGAAACATTTTTCATTACTGCTCCGTCTATTACTCGTACGTGATGATATATAGCCTATAGCCTTTCTCGATAAATAAGCTTCTAACACTGAAAAATTATTCAAATCGAACCAGTAGTTCCTGAGATTAGCGCGTTCAAACAAACAAACAAACAAACTCTTCAGCTTTATATATTAGTATAGATAAAAGCGCAGCTTATATTATATACCGTTTCATTGAACACTTTGTTTATTTGCAATATTGTATTTTTAAATACACTGAAACCAACATTGATGGTAGTGAGCAATGACGTCACTTATCACTAATCTCATATAAAATATATGCAAACGTTCCATTTGACAGTTCGTTAAAAGTAAGTCAACGATTAGTGGTGTCAACTACGCTCATGACATCTTTGACTTATATCATATGGGAAAGTTACAATGAATTCGTAAAAACTATTTTCTAAAATTTAAGAAATACCCACTCGACCAAACAAGTTGTTATTTTTCATATAGGTTTTACCTCAGGATCCTAAATTATATTGAATTGAGAACCATAGTATATTTTATTGAATTAAAAAAAGATAAATTGACATTTGTCAACCCTATTTCAAGGGAGCGAGCATCATTAACTTGCAACACTCAAGTAGTGCTGTTTTATTGATTTAAATTACACGTCGGCAGCCTTTGCGAGCGTGTTGCCAGTAATCGGCGGTCGCTCATTTACCCCGATTTACTTGTAAATGTATGATAATTTTTACGATTTGAGTAACAGTGGCATGTTATTTGCAGGAATGCTGGATATTATATGTTACAATGATAATTTGCGGGGTTTGGACGTCTTTAGCGAGTAAAGAAGTTTGGGCGGTCTACTAATGCTTTTTGACTTAATAACCGGCAATATAACTGGTTATTGGTTATGGTTAATGGTTATTATTTGTCCATACTTATATTATAAATGGGAAAGAGTGTCTGTTTGTCCGTATTTCACAACAAAACAGAAAGAAAAATAGATGTGAAATTTTAAGTGGAGAAAGTTGAAGAGATGGAGAGAGACATAGGGTACTTTCTGTCTAGTCCTAGCCCCCCACTTTCCTAAAACTTGTATGGTACAAAGCTAAAAATTGATATATGTTCTATTTGTCAGTAAAAAATATAGTATATAATTTTTTTTCGGATATCTGCCCCTATCACCTCAAAGAGGGTGTGAAAATTAAAATATTTATCTGACATAGACATAAAATATAAGCTACTATAAATACTAATCCTGTGCAAACGGAGTCGCGGGCGCCAGCTAGTATTCTTGAGTGTTTAACTGCCTCTATGGTCTAGGGGTCATAGCGCTCGGCTTAGACCAAAATGAAATGCAGTGGAGACCACATGATGAAAGCCACTTTCTGCGATTTTATTGAAAATTGCAGTGACTTTCACTATGTGATTTCCCCGCGGCATATCTTTGTCTGTCTGTTTGTTTTGTCCAGCTTATCTCTGAAATGGCTCGTCCAATTTTGACGGGACTTTTATTGGTAGGTAGTTGATGCTATACCTATGGAGTATCGTAGGCTTCTTTTATTATATAAAAAAAATGTTATAGACAAAAAGTAGGTAGGTTGCCATAACCAAGTACTCCAAGCGATTTAAAAAAAATGGTATGGAGTGAGCTGATATCTGACACTCCGGATAAACACATAGGCTTCGTTTCACTGTGGGAGAATAATCTAATACCGCAAGTTATACCGCGGGGCACAACTATTATATCACTAAACTACAATCCTTCGAGAACTTAGCTTCCTCATATCTCTGTATGAACAGACAGATCCATTAATTAGCTCCGTTCGGGCGCACGTCATAAATGTGACGTCACTGCTGGCCCTGACAATGACAAAATGCCGTCTGCATATCGGGAATAAACGGCGATCAAGTGTGATGTACTTGTTAATTATATTTTCGTGCAATCGTATCATCATTATTATTTATCATTATTCCGAAGCTCCTAAGCCTCGGATAAACATACATGTAATTTCTAAAATTCGAAAATACGTTATGACGTGGCGGGATTAGAATCTGCACCTTCTAGATCGAAAGGGCCACCAATCAGCCACTGACGCTCTTACGGTGAAGGAAAAACATCGTGAGGAGACTTGTGCACGACTGCGAAGAGATTCAAAGGTCGTGAAATCGCCCAATACGCCCGGCCCAATTCCATTGGGCCGCGAGGATGGCTGAGGCCTATACACTCTATACGGGTAGGCTCGTGCCCCTCGGTGGGGACGTAAGGAAAAACAAAGATTAATTTTATTTTAGAAAAACTTTTTGATTTCAAAAAATAAACCATTGTTATACCGGTACAACATTGCTTTATCGTGTGAGCTGCGAGTTTTCAGGTTATATTTTATGTGGGACAATATAATCTTATAACGCGAGAAATACCGCGGGAACAGCTAGTATTAATACGTTAGAAAAATACTCGTTGCGATGGCAAATAAAAATTTGTCACATAACTAGAAGAATAACTTCTGTATTTCAGAGTACCACGCCTCTATACGGCTGGATGAATCATTTATGCGTCTAGAATATTTGGTTGATACATAGCCATTTGTGAGGAAATAATACGAATGCTTGTCATTTGTAACTCCCGGATATGGGCGGGCGCATTGTAGTACAAGGGCCATGCACGGTACTTGTAACAAAATATTAAATGACAAAAATGATCACCTGTTTTTAGTGATATGTGTTTTGCCCGAACAGTCCATCTTCGTGCAGTTTCCGGGACCTCTAGATGGCAAATGAAGCAGCCATTAAAGTGGCCCAATATTGGTCGCATTATCAAATTTAACTTGTGAATCCATATCGACTCGACAAGAAGAAGTGGTATGTGCGTTGGAAAAAATCATAAATTAGATGCTATACAAAGAACCAAGGTTGACTTACTCGTCACTCTCTTTCTGCAGTCTACTGCTGGAATTTTGTCTCTCTCATTTCACGCCAGATATACTCTATTTTCCTTCAGCCTCCATCAACTTTTCGCAAATCGTCGGATGATGGAGCGGAAGGGTCCTTCGCTACGCTTGCCAGGACGTGGTCTCCACTCCAGAACTCCGCCTAGCGGCCATCAGTTCTTCGACATACGTGACCGGCCTATTGCTATTTTAGGTAATTTTTTTAAGAGAATTCGCATTCTCTATTTTAATATAGGAGAGAATACATTAAATTCCCCTTTCCCTTTTTATATTTATTTTTCCATTAAATAAGGTCAAAACGCACCCGTTCCTCTTTTGGAGTTGCGAGTGTTTATGGGTGACGGGTAGGTCAGTGAGTCGTCTCGTCGTCATCCTACTTATGTTTTAAGAAAAACGTATTAAACCATAACAGATTTGTGGTACACATGTATAACTATTATACCTACTAACTAGTAGGCAGATTGGAGAGTAATTCCTACAACCAACTGTAATCTTATCTGCCTTTACTACACGGAAAATAATAAATGTCATCATCAGTCTATAACGTCCCACTGTAGAGCTCAGGCCTTCCTTGCACAGCATAGCTATGGGTATACCGAATATAATGCATTAAAACTAATTTAAAAATTTAACCAACAAATCACAAAGTAACCGTTATCGATACTAACATATCTTTCATCGCTACCACCATAAATATTGTTTCATTCGCTGAAACTCCAAAGTAAGCAAGTTTAAACGATCCCCGAACAATAATAACGAGGCACGCCGCCAAGTTACACGAATAAACCTTTACCTGAATTTAAGAACACGACACTATCTCCCAAATCCATCTTCCCGTGGCATTATTTCATTGGCATAACGCCAAGGGGACTGCCGTCTTGCACCATTTAGTTTTTTTGTGACAATTATTCAGACAGAGTAATAAAATGTGTACATGGTTTATTGTTGTATGAATTGCGTTATAAGCGCCACGGATACTGTTCACGTTTATCTTGGCTGTTTTATCATTGTGGATTGCCAACTCCTGGGTAAAGATGCTGGTAAAATATTCAGCCTCTATTAATAGGGTTTTAACATGAGCTCTCAATTAAAATTGAAATATAATTACTCAAATTGATTACGTTTATTGTAAAAAGAATTAAATAAAAAATATATTTGGATTTTTTTATATCATGTATAGGCAAACATTTGGCCGCCATCACACCTGATGGTAAGTGATGATGCGGCCGAGGATGGATCATGCCTGCCTAGAAACAGCCTATTTACTATTAATTTTCATGATTGAATCTGTTAACTAAAACTATTTAAAACTTTTGACGAATCGTAGCAATGAAACAGGTAACATAGCATAATAATGATTACTACTGAAAAGTCAGCTCTTCCTCCACGGCAAAGCTATTGGGAGTTTAGACCGTGACCCACTGCACGGGTCCAATGTGGACGATAGTCGTTAATAGCAACTACATTCTAACCGTAGTTGGCTTAACATGCCTTCCAAAGCACGAAATCACCTTTTTTATATAATGAGGTGATTCAGCCTGCAATGCGCAGTGACTCTTTACAATGCGATTTCCACATGGAATATTATAATGTCTTTATTATTATATCTGGCGCAAAATGGGGGAGACCTATGTTCAGCATTGGACTGCGATGGGTTGAATAGTAATGTAAAATAATTGAAATCAGACCCTTGGTCTACGCTGAAGCAGTGGCGCGTCAGAAATTAATGAAAGCTTCGATGTAACAAGTGTTGCTATTTCTCTCTACGGCCATTACTGTGATAGGTATTATATTAAAAAAGGGAAAATTCTCAACGTGTTTTAACAATTGTTTTTATTGTTTGATTTGCAGGTATAGCTTAGTCACTTAGTGTTTGAACTACTACTGTACTACTACTAAATTAACTATTAGAAGGAAACCATAATAAAAATAGACTGCAAGAGTATCTTGCCGTGAAATGCTTTATAAAAAATGTTTTCCAGGTTTGTAAATGTCACAGACATCAGAATATACATTAGACTGGACAAGTCGCCAAGTTTATAGGCAGTCCCAGTGTCGCAATTTCTTTTCGGTTCTTACCTGTGAAAAGTTATTATATTTCTTGGTAAATTTACTGATTCATTGCGATGATGGTATGTTACAATTGCACAGGATGGCATTTTGGAAAAAAACGGTAATTTCTTCTAATATTCGTGCGTCTTGACTCGTCTCACAGAGCGTACACTGGTAGCCAGTGTATGCTCGTTGAGCTTACAGTTGTCGCACTTTAAACGCGGCTTGCCCCATCTCCTGTATTGGGAAATCTGTGGTAAATGTCATACTTTGAATGTCTAAAATAACTAGCCTACCCACATTGACTGTTGAATTAGCTGATTGTTTAAAAGTATAGTTATTTATGTCATAAGTGAAAAGGACGGTCAGCTCGCTCATCTGATGGTTAATGATACGCCTGACCATGACAGAAGCATTGGTGAAGGAAATAATTTTAATTTTTATACATAGAAAACACCCAGACCATTACAAACAGACATGTTCATGCGCACAAATGTTTGTACTGCCCGGGTATCGAACCCAATACCAAATGGGTCGTTAATATTAGTTTCATAAAAGTCATAACAGCACGAAAATCATGCAAAAGCTCCCCTTATCATTATTGCAAACAAAGAGTGAATTAATAAAGCATTATTGTGCAACACAAGAGTCCGGTTTTCCAATAAACTTGCGAATTGACTCCCCGCTCAGTGGGAAGTAAAAATTTCCTAAGTATTGTGGGTCTGGAACGAGTTGCCACGAGAAAACCCCCGGGCCGCAATATAAGTTACAGAGCCAATACTACACTGAAATTCCACTTTTTGTTTTTGGTTAGGTGCGTTTACACTGTGCGATCTTGAAATGGATGAATTTATTAAATAATAGCGACCCGCCCCGGTTTCGCACAGGTAAAATGCTGATAATAGGCACGCTCCCGCTGCCCCAGCCCGCCGCAAACAAAAATATCAGTATTTCTCCACTATTTATTAGGGTATATTAAACATATAAAGCTTCTCCTTCAATCACTCTATCTAATAAAAAAACTGCATCAAAATCCCTATAAAGGGACAGAAAAAGCGACTTTGTTTTATACTATGTAGTGATATAAGTGAACGGGACGGTCACTTGGTCACCTGTTGTTCGATGCGATGCGATACGATGTTTAAAATAAGTAACACCTACTTATTTTAATGACTACTGCCTCCGTGGTCGGGTTGTCTGAACGTTGAGTAAATATGATGACATGATCTGGGACGTATGTTTTCAAATCCCACGGGGATATTACATAGTGTAAGTCCCTTTTTACTAACGCAGTTTGGTTGGGCATTGCAAGCTGAATTAGCTGATTTTTTAAAAGTGTAGATATTTCTATTTTATGTATTAAATGAAAGGGATGGTCAGCTCGGTCACCTAATGGTCAGTGATACGCCTGACCAGAAGTAGTGTTGAAGGAAATCATTTTATTTTTTTGTGTCAATTCTGCCTTGCGCTCGTCACCCGAGACGCCAATTGTTACGTCTCGGTAATTTTACCAGCTATACGATATCTAGCATTGCGGTGGTTCCTACATAGACGACTCAGTATCGGGTTTACTAGCTAGTCTTTCTGTACTCGGAGGGTAAAGACTGTCGGTCTGGACTACTATCTTACCAATGTTTAATAATAATAATAAATATCCACTGACATTCACACAGCGCCATCTAGCCCCAAGTTAAGCGTGAAGCCTGTATTATGGGGACTAAACAACTGATAAACATACTTTTTTTTTTTTTGTAAATACGTTCATATTATACATAAAAAGCACCCAGACCAATACAAACAGACATGTCTATGCACACAAATGTTAATACTGCTCAGGGATCGAACCCGGAACCTTTGGTGTAGTAGCCGACTTCTCAACCGTTAAACCAAATGGGTCGTCAAACGTGTTTGAAAATGAAACATACAAATGTTGGAAATGAAACTACAAATGTCGAATGCAACATTATTGTTTTCACTTTGTTGTCGTTGCGATCACGCGCCGTGTAATTGGCCGCTAATCGTTAGATAGGGTGGCGATGAAAAAAAATCCTATCGTCCACCATTTAAAGGAGGGTTGCGCGGTTCCTTGATACAGTCGAGACAATAATAAGTACCTATACAAAAAGTGAGGTTTTCAGCTATTAAGATATAGGTGAAGATATCCAATTTTGCACGATATTTCATGAAATTGTACTTTATACTTTAAGAATAATAAAGTATGTGAAATACCTTATTTCGCATAATTTGATTTGATAATGCTGTTTTGATATAATACTCGAGTTGTAAACACTACTTAAAAATTTTAAAAATATTTTTTTACTGACTGTATTTCGTATCTCATAACTATTTTGTATTTATTTGCAAGTGGTATTCGTTAGGTTTAGAATATTATTCCGGAATAAACAAATACCATTGATATTAGTGGTTTTTAGTATCGAAAAGGAATAGATATTTAATGCAAACTGCATGTCTATACCAATGAGCCACCGACGCTCGCTAAAATATAATTAGTATATAAGACACAATAATTTTAATATATTAGGTCATCGGACATAAAAAACCATTAACTTTTGTATAATAATAAAAAAGGCTGTTATTGGTATTTTACGTCGGGCCTTGTGCCAAAGGGCCTAAAACGCATATTTTAACGCATATTTTGGTCTACCAAACGTTCTACATCTATCGATACAATCTTAATTATTTGTCACATAAATAAAAAAATATTTAAAACATTAGTCGACGTCACAGGTGACCGAAGATCTGGCAGCTACCTTGGACAAAGAATCAGTCTGGCAATCCAAAGGGGTAACGCTGCCAGTATTTTCGGAACCTTGCCAAAAGGGACTTCTTTTAATTATATTTTTTGAATATAATTATTTATTTTTAAGTGTTAAGGGTGTAATATATTTTAGTTAAAGTGTTATTTATGTACTCAATTAGTTTTAATAAATCAAATAATTAAAACAAACATGCAGAATTTTAATAATGTGGGTACACCGAGGACAAAGATACTAAGTTTTACTGTGAGTAGATTTTCTAGTCCGCCACGTGTATTTCTTATAAAGTACTGAAACCGTGTATCAAGTGTACTGTAATTCAGATTTAACCGGATTTTTCCGGAGCTACCCCGGTTCGCAGTGAGTTCCTAATAATAAATAGCACTTTCAAGTGCTTCCGAGAACGTTCCAGATTTTTCCATTTACACGAAAGGAAAAACAATAAACTTTTACGTAATAAGAACAACGAGGAATGTGTGATGGTTTTGGTCGCTTTTTTATGTAGACAAATAACCGCTGCAAGATCACCAGATGTCAATACCAGCGCTTGTGTGTGTGAGTGTGCATGCATGAGTGCATGTGTGCGTGCGACTTGCGAGTGTGCGTGCGTTCGTGCGTGTGTGGGTGCGTGCGTGCGTTAATGTGTGTGTATGTTTGGTGTGTTTATGTGTTTGAGTGTGTGTGTGTGTGTGTGTGTTTATCTGTACAAACGGAAACGGGGCACGAAGCTAGTAAAATTTACTATAATTCTACGCTTGGCAGCGTTTTGAGATAGCAGTATATATATATATATATATATATATATATTATATATAGATATAATATATATATATATATATATATATATATATACTGTTATCTCAAACCGCTGCAAGCGTAGAATATAATATATATATATATATATAGTACTTATAACGGTATGGTTGAGATGAAAGCATTGCCATCGATCTTTAGCTAAATGTTTCGGCCCTATACCACCCTTAAGGGTACCCGCTGACAGAATAGGGCTGGTGACAATTGTATTCTAAACTGCCTTCACCACACGGCAAGGCCTCCTCAAATCTCTGTCACAACGAAAAACAAGACGCTGACTTATTCCCAAGTTTTTAGCTCTAAGACATATTTGTATGAGAAAAATAATTTACGTTTATATCTGAGGAATTACGTCATAAATATGACGTCAGAGAGTAATGTCCCAAAGTGCTCTGAGGCTATTTGGTAAGCCGAGTTGTAAGAGCGCGCTCATTTCAGTACCGTCGATAATTTGTCAAAAATAACGACACGTGCCAGGAAATGAAGCTTTTAGGTCGATTATTATATAAGGGTAAGTAACTGATAGCGCTGCGCTGCGGCATTGCCAACGCAGTCTCTAACCTAAGTAACGAAGACTCAAAGATGCCAGAAAAGTAGTTAGTAATTGAACTACCTTGTCTAAAATTGGCTGAATCACTTGTGTTGCAACCGCGGCACGCCAGATAAAAATTATAAATACGATTGCCGGCCCTGCAATATTAGACCCAATATTGGGTCAAACTATTTGTTTGACCCAATATTGGGTTCCAACATACAGCCTCTACCTGGGAACTTTCGTAAGTCGTCAGTCCATCAGGTCGAAGGGCGCTACGCTACGCTTGCCAAGACGCGGTCTCCACTACCGAACTCGTCTGCTCCAACGGCCATCAGTTCTGCGACATACGTATTCGTTAGCTATGTCGGTAACTTTAGTCCTCTTGCGGTAATTATTTCTGTGAGACCCCGAGCATGGCTCGCTCCATTGCCCGTTGAATATCATAAAGCATTATGAGAAATTATCTCCCCTTTTAATCACTTTTAATTATCCCTATGCTAACACACTTCCGCATCCACAAACACAAACATGTTTTTTTTGTAATATATGACAATAAAGAAATGAATAAGTTAATTAAAATGTAATAAATAAAATAAAATAAAAAAATTTTTCATTACGTACGTTATGTTACCGCATTTCATTTTTTTATCATGTTTTTACCGTGTCCTGTCAAGTTACTACAACCAGATGGGTCTGCTTTGTTGCTGACTTAGCATAAAAAGTCTAGTTAAGTGTTTGCTGATGCTAAATGTTTGAAGAAATCATCATTTTTCCAAATTTAAGGTAACTACAAAAGGAGAACTTTGAAGTCCCAAATCTTTGGAACAATGCCATTATGTAAGCACTCGAGTAATTTTTCTCTTGAGTTTTTATCGTCACCTAGATATCTTATCAGGGCCCGTCGATTCATCACTCAAACAGACTTTACTCATTTAAAAAGTTTCCTACACATTTTGGAGGCTTTTACATGGGCCGGAATGATATTTGTTTAAGTTTAATACGTGTAAATCAATTATTATTCTGCCTTTAATTCCTGCAATGAGCCACAGGTCTGCCTTCACAATAGCAACCAATAAATTATCAATAGCCTATTTATGTCCTATTGCAGGGCATGGGCTTTCCCGCTCAGCATGTCTATCGGGAGATTGGCTACGTTATGATTTGAATGAGTTTGCAAGATTGTATGATGCCTTTTATCATAAAATTTGTTTTTAAAGGGTAAAGTTTATTCTATTAAAACACGACACGATTTGTTGTTTGTATTCAGTCACTTTCACTAACTTTCTTTTGAAAAAGTCGTGCCGTGTAATGATCAATACCAAATTAATCCGCCATTTTTCTGTGGAAGACATCGAGGGATTATTCCCTCAAAGTGATTCTTGATCGGACAATTCCCATTCTCTTTAAGTCTATGGCTTACTAAGTTGAAATTAGATATAACCTGATATTCTTGATAATTTATCTAAAATTACCAGACATGCGACCTTACACCTGTCGCCTCGGTTGGCAGAGTCAGGGCAGAAACTAATTATTATCGTTATCAGTTTTTTTGAATGATACCAAGTTAATGGTATCATTCGATTTAAGGTTACTAATAAACTAACACGAAAAAACGTCAACCAATAAATGTATGGGCCGCATGGCACATACGTATAATTATTGTTATATTCATATCATAAAATAATTCATTTAAATTTTGACCTTAACGCGTCACTAAAAGGGTTCAGTATCAAATAATCACGAGCACACTACTATGTTATTATGACATGTGAAACTGAATGAAAGTTCTGCCCAACTGACGCGATGGGCAGAATTTTGCCGCGGACACTTTTTGAGTGAGATTGTGCATCTTTCATTTATTATTTGTCTAGTTTATTATATATATTACTTGATATAACGACACAAGAATCCAATAGGGAAGATGACCTACCGATGAACCTACCGTAAAAAGTCCATATTTCGCATCAGGCTTATTGCGGTTTGTAAAACTCACTTCCGACAAAAATTAATTACAACCATGTCAACATTAACTTTGGTAGTTTCCTGGAGACTCCTTTAAACATCTCTAAAAATGAATTTTTTTATTCGAAAAATGCCGATTTTGTCGTTTTAATGTTCACTTTTTACTAAACCTTTAACGTCAAAATAATATGTCATACATAGATGACGTAAATGACAGTGATTGGTGTTTAAATTTACGTTCCGTTTCAAGCAATTTCAATTTGTAATTATTTTTAAAAAACAGCGTAAATTAAAATATAAACCTTACGGTGTTCCTTCTTTTATGTTATTTTAACATCAAAATATTCATTTATATTACATTTGCATGTTCCCTATTGTTTCTGTATTCCGGTACAGCTTTAATATTAATTGTTTCAAATGGTAATTGTATTTTATATTGTTTAATGATATAAGCAAATAAAATCTACCATTAAACTTATTATATCATCAGCTCATTAAACGTCCCCACCGAGGGGCACGAGCCTATCCGAATAGGGTGATTAGGCCTTAGTCGTCCACGCGGGCCCAGTGCGGGTTGGATGACTTCACGCACAACCTTTGAACTTATTATGTATTATTAATTTTTTTATTATTAGACGACCCATTTTATGTAATGATTGAGACGTCGGCTACTACACCAAGGATTCCGGGTTCGATCCGCGAACACTACAACCATTGAATTGGTCTGGGTGTTTCTATCTATAATATGTATGTATTTAAAAAAAAGCATATCCGTTGTTTAGGACCAATATTACAGGTTAATGCTTAGTTTGGCTAAATGACGCTGTGTGTATGTCAATGGATATTTATTTATTAATAAATGTATTGAACATTTAATAAGCGCATGGAATTAATATATCGTCATGACCACAGATTTCCCAATACAGGAGATGGGGCAAGCCGCGTTTAAAGTGCGACAAATGTAAGCTCAACGAGCATACACTGCTGCCAGTTTACGCTCTGTGAGACGAGTCAAGACGCACGAATATTAGAAGAAATTACCGTTTTTTCCAAAATGCCATCCTGTGCAATTGTAACATGCCATCATCGCAATGAATCAGTAAATTTACCAAGAAATATAATAACTTTTCACAGGTAAGTACCGAAAAGAAATTGCGACAGGGACTGTATAAACTTGGCGGCTTGTCCAGTCTAATTGTATATTCTGATGTCTGTGGTCATGACATATGGTATTGTTATATGTTTTGTTATGTTACCAAATTACCTTGCAATTAATGGCACAGTGGACTCTTGAGGACATCTGGACGTTGGTTTCGCAAACCAATGGACAAATTAATACCAATATTATATTGTATTTATCATTTCTTGGTGTGAGTTATAAGCACTCCGCGGAAATATAAAAAAAAAAATATCCACTGACATTCACACAGCGCCATCTAGCCCCGAGTTAAGCGTGAAGCTTGTATTACGGGTACAAAATAACTGATAAACATACTTATTTTTTTTTGTAATTAGATACACATAGTAATTAGAAAACACCCAGACAAATATAAACAGACAATATGTTCATGCATACAAATGTTTGTACTGCCCAGGGATCGAACATGGAACCCTTTGTGTAGTAGCCAATGTCTCAACCATTTACCAAATAGGTCGTCGTTCTAAAGAGGAAGAACATTGTGTTGTTCCAATTCATTATTTTTAAAGTAAAATAAAAAAAGCGGAGGACCGGGATATTTGGCGGAAAATGAGGGAGACCTATATCCAGCAGTGGACTGCAACAGGTTGAGGAGAGAGATGGAAGTCTTTATCTTTCCGGGTCTAAGCACATCCTACCGAAATTACCGGGTATAAGAGACCTAAAATCTGTTGTCTCGGGTGACGGGCGCAGTGCAGCATTGATGGAGGATAATAACTGCCTATCAGTTGTTGGTCTCCTTTAATGCCGCTCTGTCATGGTCTGGCGTATCACTTACCATCAGGTGAGCGTCCAGACCGTCCTGACCACTTTGTAACATATTAATACAGGTACGCAAATACATTCAAGTTGAATTTGAATGTCACCAAAACCAATGTTTTCATTTAAGCAAGACCGTGTGTCTTATATAGGCTAGTGATGCGCAAAAATGTGTAACTTATCGATATAATAATCTTCATTACGAGATAACATTAGATACATTTCCTTTTAAAAAGACTGTAAAGTAAATGTTCAGATATTATTTCGTTGTTTGTATTCTATAATAATCTATTAATTTTGATCCCAACTTAGATTTTCGGATCTCGCTTTTACTTGCATCAAATTCGAATGGCTTATGTTTCAAGGAAAGCAAACTGTTACTGATGATGAAATGTACGCTAGGTCAAATTTTTGTACCTGTACACTTATAAAGAAAACCTGCTTAAATTACTCGACAACTTGTTGAAACTTTTCTTACGGCAGCCGCGGTAAGAGTAGTCACAATTGTTTTCTCATCTAGATACTGTCAACACACGGCTTAGTAAGTTTTATTGGGATATTTTCTCAAATAAACAAAAACTAACAAGATGCACGCAATCATGAAGAAATATCAACCGAAAAATGTCCGAGCCGCTTGTCACATACGTTGCCTTATTGTCAATTTTATGACATAAATTTATTCTTTAAAATGTTCACCTTGACGCGTCAAAAAAAAGGTATTAATTCAAAAGCGCTTGTATACTACAATGTCACTTTGACATGTAGCGAGCGAAACGAATGAAAATTATGAATGAAAATTCTGCCCAACTGACGTGAACTGCTCAACAGGCCAAACCACTGAAGCGCTTTTTTTTCAAAGCATCAAAACTCATATTTTTAGTTTATTATTTTAATCGTTTTTTATTATATTTTTGTATATTTTTGACGTTCATAAGTGCCTTTTGTAAGCCTAATTTGAAATAAATGTTTTTGACTTTGACTTTGGCTTTGTGATGGGCAGAATTTTGGCGCAAACACTTTTTGAGTCATATCGTGCTTTTTTACTTAGTTTAGTTACTTTAGTGTTTATCAAGTATATTTAACTAATTTACCTACGAGTCGTGCATAGAGCTACGAAAGGCCTCGAAGTATGTCTTCTACCCAGATATCCATATGATGGCCCATCTGACATCGTGCCCGGCGTGCCCTTCCAGCTGCACGCGGGAGGACCTAATGACAGCGTCAGATAATGCTGTCGCTGTGACTGCTTTCTGGGCTAAAATTTGAATGTGTGTTTGCCTTCAACACGCTAAGAAGATGTCCATAAAATCGCATATCGCCTATGACTTGAAGAGATAACCTCAGAAAAAACCGTTATAGCTCCACGAAAAGGC
>PQWD01013700.1:0-47613 GCA_019425675.1 Leucinodes orbonalis | reverse complement strand
AGTAGACGTGATTTTATCGACAATGTTTGGGACCAATATTTAAAAAATTAAAAATATTATTATAGAGTTTAAATCTTAAAGTTATTGGCTTTTAATCGTAAGCTAATTTCAATCTCAATATAAAACCTAAAAAAAGTTAGTGTACTTATATAATTTTTTAGAGGATTTTCCTAATTTGTTTTATCGACTAGGCTCGGGGACACCCATTTTTAGTATGAAGAATGCTTTTGATCTACTGCGTTACCACACAAATTTCGTAAATATAAATTTAAATCCGCAGTTTATTTCAACTACTATATTAATAAGACATCTAATATTTGTTTATACACAAGAAAAAGAGATTTTATAATAAAATATAGATTTTATTGATACTTTTCTGCCGAGACGCGAAAGGAGTACTTTAAAAGTTGATTTCACCCATATACTCTTGAAAAAGTTACAGCATATGGAAATTCATGCGATTACACCGTTGGTTTACATCTTATCTCAAATCGAACACAGCTAGTAACAGTCAAGGGCTATGATTCTGTACCATACATAGCCAATCTGGTATTCCTCAGGATCTAATTTAGGACCCTCCTGTTTTTAATTTTATTAATGATTTGTTGCATTATTTCATAACAATTGTTTGGCGTACGCTGACGATATAAAAATCTTTAAACAGATAAACATATCAACGACTGCAAAAGTTTGCAGAATGATATTGATGTATTGGTGGACTGTGTAGTAAAAATCATATGTCTCTTAACATAAAAAAATGTCAGGTGATCAGTTTCACAAAACAAACAACTGTCGTATTAATTATAAAATAAGCGAGAAAGTTTTGAAAGGTTGCTGTGTCCGCGATCTCGGGGTTTGTTTGATCTACCATGTCATTTAAAAACCATTATGATCACATCTGCACCAAGGCTAACAGAATGCTTGCATTTATTTTACGCCAATCAACCGTTTCGGAAACCGAATTCTATATTCCTTTATGGGTCTTTGTGAGAGCATTTTAGAATACTGTTCCAGTGTTTGGTCACTATTTATGTATTCACATAGATAGGATTGAATCAATCCAACGTCGCTTTTTGAGAGTTCTCTGTTCTAATGTGGCTTAAGGGCGAAAATTGCCTGAATATATGACCGCCTAAGAAATTCTCACTGACGAGTCTCCAGAAAAGAAACAAATACCGATTTAACATTTATATAAAAATCGTTCATGGACACTTTTTGCGAAGAACTTGTAAACCAATAGATATCAAGGTACCTATTCGCTCAGTACGTATCTCATTATTAGTGTGCCAGGAACCAACAACAATGTGCCAAAATTCCCCTTTACTAAGATGATGCGATGCTATAATGATCATTGCTCTCACACTGACATTTAACTGCTCATTATGTTCATTAAAAATCTATTGTATGTAATTCATGTCAATAATTTTCCTGTTCGTTCATCTTTGCATGTTTGCTATTATTTGTTAAAATGCTGAGTACAATCTGAATTGGATATAAATTTAAAAAAGTTATGTCTATCGTATTACGGATGATTAGTTTATATTCTGTTGATGTACCTATGAAATAAAAAAAATAAAAAATCTTTTTTAACCCCGACGCAAAAAGAGTGTTATAAGTTAATGTCTGTCTGTCTGTGGCATCATAAACTCCGAACGCATGCAGTGATTCAATTAGTTTTTTTTGATTAAAGGTACTTATGTGCGAGTGTTCTTAGACTGTTGATGAAAACTTGAGTCGTTTAAAAATTGTGAGAGTGAAAGTGGGAATAACCGAATGATGCAAATATACTTGGAATCAGTAACAATGTGACCTTTAGCCTATTTATAGAAAGAAAAACTAGTAATTAATAATAAAATAGCGAACGAGCTTGACCTTAAATGTAATCTATACCTTGCAAGAATCTAAATTGTAGTAAGTAAATTAAATACACAAAAATCTAACTTAACCTAACCTACCTAAAAAAAAGTATGAAATAAAAATTAATTTAAAATTTAAAAAACCCCCGACACAAGAACTTAAGTAATTTCCCTTTAAGAAGTAAATAATAATAAAGAAACTTAATGTTTAAAGTACCTAAGAATCTTTAATAATTCTAAAAAAACGTCGCGTTGGGACCGTCCTAAACTAACAATTTAAATACAAATATAATTAAGTAACACTGCCTGTGCATGTATACGACTGCACTCTGCCGCCCGCCACACTATATTCCTATTTCCGCGTTGTAGTTAAGTACTATACATTATTTTCCCCCAACGCGACATTTTTTTTTTTAGAATATTAATAGCTAAGTATCTATTAATAGTACTTTAACATTAAGTTTATTTATTATTTTTACTTTTTAAGGAAATCACTTAAGTTCTTGTGTAGGGCTTTTTATATTTTAATTTAATTTTTGTACACACACTTTTATATGTCGCATTCTCATTCAAGTAAGTTATTGTTAACTAGTGAAATTTCTGTGTTACTGTTATGATTTACTATCTATACTTCTAAAAACTAAAACCATCAATATGTAATACCTGCCAATGACAGTAATCTGTTTGTGTACCTTAAATAAATAAATAAAACAGAGTACAAGTAAAAGAGGCATAGTCTTTGGTGGCAGTTAACATATTTCGCCAATCAATCGTAGTACCTAACCGACTATGGTTTCCGAGGCGCCGATCGACCCAACAAAAATTGGAGCGGCGCGCGGATTAAGAGCCGAAGCCTCTCAACTACCTTCAAAAGTCTAAGAGGATTTTTCTAACATCTGATGCTGATGTATAAAAGGTAATTGAGATATATCATAATCGAATAACAAATTACAACATTATGTATGTAAAAACAATGAACTATAATTAATTGCTAGCTCAAAGGCAAAATTAGATTTTAGTAAAATATAAATTTACCATTGGACGATTTAGAATAGAACATAATGCTTCAAAAAAATTCTCGCAACCTGTTTTAAAAATATGAAAGGAGATTCTGACTTCAAAAAGTATCCTTCTTTGATACTATTTAAAACTTTTAATACCAACGTCTATAATAGTAGCCATCATAGAATAGATATGACCAACGCTATGATTAGACTTAGTAATTTCACTTTAATAAAAGGTTTATTCAACTAATAACAGAACTATCAACTTTCAAAGATATTAACCGCAAAACATATTTCTTAGAAACCTATCTCATCATTTGTTATTTCCCGTTCCTAAAGCGTTATTGAGTTGCGTGTCAAAACACAATGACTGATATATATGATGATATATATATATATAAATAATATGAATAATATTATATATATATATAATATATTTTTTTTTTTTCAAAACATTGAATATAATGACTTCTAACGAACTAGTTGACAAGTAAAAATCGATATACATAGATAACAACACTACGACATACATAATAACATAATGTGATCAGTCAATCAAATCTATTTTCGTAATACTCATAGGTATTACGAGAAAAAAAATGAGTTAGATCATATAGGTACATTGACTTTTAATAAATGAAAATTTAATTTAGAACTTTGACAAAACAAATAATTTGACAAATATGTTATGTAACAATGTTTGTTTATTGGCAATAGGATGATGACGATACCTATACTTAAGGGAGATTTAATGGGAAACATTATAATGAATTGACTTAATATTTTATTATAAATCTTTTTTTGGTGCTAGTAAATCATAAATGCTGAACAGAGGGTCGGCGAGAAAAAAATCGCAATAGACTTACTGAGAAACAGACTGGAGAAGAAGACAACAACAAATTGATGATAATAGTTTATTGGAAAATTTAAATATTGGTATCTAAATTATACAATTCAATAATCAATATTCAGGAATGTTATGCATCATAGTTACGGTTTCGGATTGGGATCAGCGGTATACTACAAATCCGTGTACTGTTGTTCTTTTCCGTATATTCGAAAGGTAACAATCCACAGTCCATCCAATCCCAAGAGAAGAAGAAGATTATGAGATTCAATACCTATCAAACAAGGGAATTGCAAATTAAGCATTTTTTCTAAGTAAAAAACTTACCTCTGGTGAAAAATACGCTGACCATAAAGCAGAAGGCGAGCGATGCAATCATGAAAAGCACATAAAGAACAGCAGCACGGAGCAGGAGTGAACGTGAGCACTGCGTACTTCTCCCCAGTAGCGGTCCAGTTGAACGGTATCTAGTAGACAACAAATTATATTCCCTTTAGTTTGGGTTTTTTATGTCATTAAGTGAATGGTAAGTTCGCTCACCTGGTGCTAACTGATACCTACGCCTGAGCATGACAAACGCAGTGTTGGTGGAAATTAATAACAGTACCTGTCATTATTTGCCGACAACACTACCCAGCTCCCATCACCCGACAGACGAGAGATGTTAGGTCTCTCATAGCCGGTAATTTAACTTGCATACTGACACTAAAACTATTGCAGTACACAGGTGGTTCACATATGTCGTCCCATTTTTGAGCGGGATATCCGCTTTTCTCATCCAGCCTCCACCAGCAACCTTTCAAAAGTCGTCGGGCTAATATCGGGTCAGTCGTAAAAACAACTTATTATAGTACATTTTATATGAGCTGTTCCCCGCGGTATAAGATACTCTTCCGCAGTAAAACATTAACTAAAGAAGGGCACAGCCCGTGCGACGTTGACTTGAGCTGCGTGCCACACGATAGAACATTGGTTTATTTTCCAAAAACAAAAAGTATTTTCTAAGATTAAAGTGGCCATGTTTTTCCTTATTACATCAGCTACCTGCGTCCCGTCCAAATTGATCCACCCATTTCAGAGATTATCCGAAACAAACAGACAAAAAAAATATTAATGTTGTTTTGATGTTTGTACCGTATACGTATACAATTCGTATGCATGAAGAAAAAAAATATTATAACAAACAACACTCCAATTTTATTTAAATATAGTAGATTACAGCCCTGTGACGTCAAGATTTATCAGATAACGCACTTTTAATAACTTTTTGTGAAAATAATGCTAGTTTGAGATGTGATGATGTAATAAAATTCCCAGTGAGCTTGCTGAGTTCTATTTGAACGCAATCAGCATATAAATTATATCCTACGCTTTATTCTACAAATATGATGTTAGTAAATATAAAGATCATTACAAATATAAATATTCATATCTTACCTTAAACAATATCACCATAAGAATCACAGATATAAGTAAGAAGGAGAACTGTTTGATGAACCACGCAAGCCAGTGCAGCCATGACGGTAGACCCATAATAGTCATAGTTTCCTGAAAAAACATTCCTTATTTTATTTTTTTATTACCGAGGCCATTTTAATTTGTTTCTTAAGTGCAACAATGAGCGTCTTTTATGCCATTGTGTTTCAAGATTAATAGACATTGGTAAGTTAAATAATATCGAGAGCAGAAATATTTTAAAATCTTTATCTATTCTATATCGCACCATAATTACGACTTTGCCTTAATTTCATATGGAAAACCTGTATTAGCTTAAACTTACATTACAATGATCACAATTATGTTCTAGCCTAATTTATACGCAATATTATTTTTCGTCTTAGAAATTGTTTACCCTAATTTTGGGTTCTCTAAGCATCAAGGTACTGAAATGTATTGTCCTAAATTTCTGTTGACATAACAATTATTTAACGAGGTTGATTACGCAGTTTTGTAGCACTTCCAGTAGCTCCGAAGCACAGTCGCTTCTATTCATTTTTTAAGCTGCTTCTTAACAAACAAACATGTATGCAAAAATGCTTAAAATATGGCGAAATAAGGCCAAACCTTTTTACAAAAAAAACAACGTGACAACAAAGTTTAGCTATAAATTTTGTGAGGAGTCCAAAACTTAGGTGATATATACTTTCAATAATTACCTTTAATTGTAACTCTTTTTCTGAAGTGACGACTCGCACAGTATTGACGAAAGTGTACGCGAAGCAGAGCATTATTATCATAGAGATAAATCGTTCTAAGGCTATTAACAAATCGTCATTTCTGTATGCGATCTGCGGTAGACGTTGCAGATATACCTTGGTGTCTACTGTTTTGCCAGATTTCTGTTTTATTATCTCTTTGGATACAGCATGTTGAACTGCCAGGAACATCTCAGGGGAGTATCCTAAAAGGTGTTGGGGTAAGTTAGTATTTGTTTCACAGTATAACAAATTCAAGTAACCTGCATATTACCTTGAAAACATTACCAATCAGAATATATCTACTGCAATGATTTAACATATACATAATTTAAATAACAGATTAATAGATTCGGCTTACTAAATTTAATCTAAGTTCATGAAGCCAAACCCGGAACTCAAGTGGTTTCAATATATTGTTTTTTTAATGTTTTCTTCTTTTAACTCAATTAAAGATTACTAAAAACCTTTACCCAGGTATCATTCAAGCATTCTTAAGGTATTTTTATGTGGACCTTGTCTCGGCAACAGCGTGGGACGCTCTTCAGCCAGGTGAAGTGTCGATTGACTCAAAGTGGCTAGAAGCGTTTGCAAACGAACAGTTGTTTATCGAGATTAGTAGTGTGCCATATGACTTAAACACAACAGTCGACAGAGACAAAAATAGGGAAAATTATACATTTTGAAGTCAAGCGTAGGTATTTGAACATTTGATGGCGACCGTTTTCGAATAAAAGGAATCGCCTTATTTAGTTGAGTCTTTAATAACATTTATTATTTGCAGAACTACACACACCGGCACAATTAGGGGAACACAAAAAAAGTCCATTTTTTTCAATACCTTCGAATATCTTGACACGTTGTTATTATTGATGTATTACTATCCTCTCTAGAAATACACTTGAGCACAAATTTCTCATTTACAAGCGTGAGAATTGTTTTTATGGCACTTCAAGAATTTGCTGACACTTAGAGTTAGCATTGCTTCTGATAAGAACTTTGTTGATTCCCGTGCATAGCGACTGTGTCTCATTCAACTGTTTATTTTTGAATTGTGTACACGTCTCCGATACGAAAAGAGTGATTTGCCAGCAACTTCTGCAGCAAGGGCCGTAACCATGATCGAAGAAGGGCATACCTACCGCTCAGTAAGTCGAGCTTTGGGTGTATCGACTTCGGTGGTTCATCGCGTTGTTCAACGCCACAGGGAGACAGGATCTTACGTGCGCAGGCGAGGACAAGGCAGAAATCGGGCTACAAGCGCCGTTGATGACCGTTTCATCACCTTACAAACTTTGAGGAATCGTCGACAGACCGCGGTTCAGACCCGAAATCAACTGGCTGAGGTCCGCAACGTTAATGTTAGTGAACGAACAGTTAGGAGGCGTCTCAATGAAGTTGGCTTAAGATATTATGTGCCAGCAAATGCACAAGCAAGGTTAGCGTTCCCCGTGCGCACCGAGATTGGACAAATGAGTGGAGTCGCGTATTATTCACAGATAAGAGCCGTTTCTGTGTTAATTTCGTGGATGGACGGGAGAGGATGTGGAGATATCGTGGAGAACGATATAACCAAACAAACTTTACGCAAACAGTGGCATTTGGTGGAGGATCAGTAATGGTATGGGGTGGCATATGTTTAGGAGCTTGCACAGACTTAGTGCTTATTGAAAACGGATGTCTTACTGCACAGCGATTCGTAACAGAGATCTTAGAACCATATGTCATGCCTTTTGCCCCATTTATAGGCCCACATTTCGTTTTCATGCACGATAACGCGCGCCCCCATACTGCTCGTATCGTGAGTACTACCTGAATGAGGTTGGCATTAGTCAAATGAACTGGCCAGCGAGATCACCGGATACATCTGTGCGGATAACCTATAGAACATGCCTGGATTCTGGATGAAGAGTTCGACAGCGTAATCCAGCTCCCAGGAATGTTGAAGAACTCAAACAGGCATTAGTGGAAGAGTGGAAAAATTTGCCTCAATCAATGATCGATGGCCTTATTCTGAGTATGGAAAATCGTATCCAAGCTCTCCTAAGAGCCCGTAGAGGCAACACACGCTATTAATTGTATGACTTTTGTGTATATTTTTGTAAAAAAAAACCGGGCAAGTGCGAGTCGGACTCGTGCACCGAGGGTTCCGTACAAACCTGCAAGGTTTACAAAGTTCGTTCATTACGACAATCGAGTCATAACTATGGTATTTTATTGCAAAATGAAATTCATAACATTACAATGGGGAAAGATGGAGGAGCATAAATTTAAGACAAAGATCTCTTTATCGTTTAAGTAATCCTATAATTTTATATTAGTTTTGATTCCCTTGCAAGTGTCGAAAATTTGCGGCATAAACGGCTGTATCTTTTGATTGCGTTGGCTTAGAAGTTTGATTTTTTCACAGCTTCAAGGGACAGTAGACCTGAGTAATTGATATAAATTTCAGCTTCATACCTCCACGCGTTCCTGAGAAAAAGGGTCTTGACAGACGGACGGACGGACGGACAGACGGACAACAAAGTGATCCTATAAGGGTTCCGTTTTTTTCCTTTTGAGGTACGGAACCCTAAAAACGATTCGAAATCTCACACTCCTAGTGCCTTATTTTACTAATTATCGTAATTAACGTTTATTTCCTTCGAAACCGGGTAATTAGAAGCTTATTTTGATTTAATATAGTTATTTTAAGGCAATGTGATGTGTTCCTGAAGACCAAAAAAATATTTTTAAAAATTCATTAAAAAATCAACTTTTTTTTTGTGTTCCCCTAAATGTGCCGGTGTGTGTAGTTCAACAATTTCATAGTCACAGACAATTCTTTCCTTCGACAATTTTATTTGCGGAGTTAGGGTCGTGCCCTTTGTCAACACCCCTTTTTGCCGGTAATGACATCATAATATAAACTGACAGAAAACTGAAGGACTCAGGTATATTTATTACAAAAATTACATAAATTATACAGTTGGAGGCCGGATGTATAAGAGAACTGTAAAAACAGTTCCCTTAATACACCATTATAACACCGTGTCGTTAATATTTAAAAGGCAGTGTTCATCCTGGTGCATGAAGATTAATAAATAAAATATTCTATAATCTAAAAACAATATTTTGTCTCTGAAAACAGTTAATCTATTAATTACATCTAAAATAAATTATTCTGGCTCATTGTACTAGCTTCGATATTTCAACTTATTAATGGTGGTCTCCTAAACACTATGTCCATTATGCAGCATTTGTCACATGATATACAACACAAACAAACACACACACGCACTCACGCACATATACACACACACACACTCTCACACACACATACACACAAATACACGCACACACAAACAAATACACGCACACACACACAAACACACGCACACACTTAAATTCACATTTATAATTGAACGCTTATTCATTAATTATCACTGGTCCGGTGTAGGAGAGGCTGGTAATCTGTCATACAGGTCTCCTAGTGCAGATACCAGTCTCTCACATAGTTCAAACTTTTGTAATAGATTAAGCTTAATCTTGTACAATTCAACTGTGTGAGAGAACAAATAAAGATATTTTATTATTTAACTATTCGAATTACGTAAGAGTTTATATACCAAGCTAGCTTCTTTAACATGGTAGGTACTAGGTAAGTACTTACCTGGAGTTTTTCCTCCATACATATCATCGGGATCCCTTGGCCCAGGACGCGGAAATAATGGGAATAGTAAATTAGTTCTCCAACTGGCTCTTAATGGATGTTCTACCATGGGCGTTCTCATGACTGCCGGAAACCTGAGCGTTACTACGATATCGTCGGGCCATTTGGTTGCATCTGAAATGTTACTATCGTTGTAGGTACAATTTGGGAAGATACTAATTAAGACATTACATCAAGGGCGGATCCAGGCTAGGCGCCAGGGGGGGGGTCACATAGTAGTAGTCAAGTTAAGAACTTATAAGACATTTTGTTAATGTAGAACTTAAAAATAACTCATCATGATGGGGGATCATGACCCCCATGACCCTCCCCCTGGATCCACCGTTGCATTACATTGGGTTTACATTAGGAGTTTTAAGCCTTTATTTCCATCGGCCACCCTCGGATCTACCACGAGGATAGTCGTTGGCATTAATAAAGGGCCATTTCATTACTCATCATAAGATCTAGAGACATTTACATTATGCCCTGTTACATAAGAGTAATAGAGGTTTCAAAAGATTATCTAAATAATTCAGCCACGTAAATAGCTTTATCATTATTTTTTATTATCCATGATATTACATTTTATTTCTCATCAGTCATGCATGATATTTAGTCACTTTATTTATTATAATAATGTCCAATACGAAATGCGGAATAAGGAATAACCCGCTGTGTATTACGACCTCGAAGGGGGAGATGGCACTCAATAGGTACTCTTAATTAGTGCCAACGACCACCCCCGTGGCGAACCTGAGGCTAGCCGATGGGAATAAAGGGCTTTTATTTAATTTTATTGAACTAAATTAGCCAGCTTTCGCTAACTATATAAAAAATATTCTACTTCTTACGATACTTAGAAAGATTTCGAATAGTCGCAAATAAAAAAATCCATTGAAGTCCGTATCCAACTTAAATACATGTTAACATCGACTGCCAAGACTAAAAGTGGGCGAGTGTTTGCTTAGTTAAAACCATAAGTATTCAGCAGAGGCTCAATAGCGTAGCGAGAGCCACTGGCACAAGGCGCTTGACCCTAGTCAGCACAGTAACGGAGGCGCGGCAAGCACGAAGTTTGTTTCATTCTTTTTATATTAACAAACAAAAACAGTTCATCCATTTTGGAGCTACAATACCACAGACAAATACACAGTTTGTTTTGATATGTTTCATCCAAGTCAGAGCGGATACAAGCATCGCCTCACCGCTGAATCGTCTGTAATTTGTAGTTAGCCTTTAAATGTTAACACTCTACTTCCTTGATCTCCATACGTAAGAAAACAGGTAAAACCGAAAAATAACATGTGTGATCAAACTCATCCCACTCACTAATGCAAATTCAGATACATATAGATTTTAATCTCACACATTTTTAGCTGTAATATAATAGGTATGGTAGGTACCTATTATATTACAGCTTTAAATGTGTACTACAATGTTTAAATTCAATATTTTTTTTGTATTAAAAGTACTTTTACCAGCAAGAAATTCAATATTAAACAACAATTTGTAGATCTGTAGTCATTTAAAACTAGCTGACCTTGACATCCATAATTAATTATGTATATTGAAATTAAATGAACAGGTTTTAGATGCATTATTTATAATTTAACTGCACAGAAAGTTGTGCAAATTAACTACACTTATTAACTCGGAAATTTTCCCTTAGTCAACCTTGGGGTGATGTTTGTTTATGAATTAAGATTTTTCAAACAAACTAAAACCAATATGCGTAAAGGTAATATTAAAATATTTGTCTTACTTGTCATGCTGTCATCATACTGGATCCCAACAAGGATATGATTCATAACATTAGGCTGAGTCAAAGCTGTTTCCATTTCAGCTGCATTCTTAAATCCTTTAGGTTCTGGCAGCATTTTTGTGTCAAACAGCAAAGCTAACAGACCATTCAAATTATCTAGTGCCACTGTGGCCATGGCATCTTCAGTCACTTTCCTTGTGAGAGGATTCTCAGGTGAAAATGCTAATGTTCCTTCCCTTTTAGCTGTAGTAAGGTTGCCTCTAAAATGTGAATAGAGTACAAACATTGTAATTTATCTATTATCAACAAATCACAAAGCAACAATCAAACCATGTACTTACAAGCTTTGACCACTCATATTAAAGTAAGTAGGAATGAAAGGTGGATATGACACATCAGGCTTGGATTGAGGGTCCACAAGGCATCTCACCAATATAAGGAACAAAGAGAATATCACGGGGGACATAATTTCAAATATGGTTTGCCATTTGTGTCTCCTTTGCAGAAGAAAATTCTTCCATATAAGGAGTTTTAACTTCTCATATGCAGACATTTTAGCATTCAATGATCTGGAACAATAACTAGTATTTACATCAATAGGTTTTTAAACTAACAAGTACAATACTGATTCCACGTACAGGGTAAAGAAAATACTCATTTTAGTAAAATTTAAAGTACATCCACCAAATATGAGGCAAATCTATACAATGATCAAATATTTTAAGACTCTGAAAATCATATTACAAAAAAAAATGTTGTCTAATAAATATATATAAAATTTTCAATTAAATATCATGACTATGATGAGGAAGATGGGATGAGGTGGGCTGCACAGGCGCAGTGGGGTGAGTGGAGTGGGAGTGTGGAATAAAGATATTAAGCTATAATAAATTATAGAATTACTCAATGTGCAATAAGATAATTTATTTATTTATCATTTATTTTGTAAAACTTTTATGATAAATCTATATGGTATTAGGTATAAGTTACATAATATAAGTACAATAATAGGTTTAATGGATGCCAATGGTTCATATTTCACCCTGTATACTTAAAATGCAAATTTTGACTGCATATGTATAATGGGTACTTAAAACAAGTAAAACTAGTTAATGCACTTATTTTACCTTACTATCATTCAATTATAATTAAAATTTTCTATAAATAAATATGTAAAAACCTAAGTTTTACATTATAATGTGGGATCAAGGATTTAAAAAAAATTAAAACATCTGGTGGCCAAAGTTAGCAGTATTTATGCAAAAAAAAAATAGGGTATTGCCCTATTAGATCAATAGCAATTAGTGAACTTTAGAAGCTCATTTTGTCATGTGTTACTATTCACAGTGTACATTTAAATCTTTGGATCAGAGGCTTTGGTCTATCTAAGCTATAAACAAGGTACCATAAAAATAATACCTACTACTTTTTCTGTACCTTGATTGAAAACCAAAACAATAGTGACGCAGAATAATGTAAGGAAAAGTTCTTCAGCAAATAGTTTTTGAATGTTATTCACTAGTTCGGCGACTTGAAATAAAAATAGACCGCGATGCGTCGTCGCGTTACTTTACAATATCTTTGACAAGATTTTTAAAAACAGCGTCCTCGCTCTTGCGACTAAATTTCACTAATTCAATCACTTACCCAACTTTTTTATGACTTTGCTAGTAGTCCAATCGAATAAATAAAAGAATTAAAATATATTTCACTGAATCGCGCGACAATATCACTTACTTGCATACACTAAGCTTACAAACATCGAGACATTTTTAATTTAATGATTTATACCCATTTTTAAATGCATTTTTTAAGAAAATCAATTATTTCGACAAAAATTTTTTATACATTATTTCTTATAGAAATTCAGCTACACTTCAACACAGACACTTTGAAACTAAATCACTCTTGTTTGAAGACTGACTGACGGACGAGTGACGGCTGTCAGCCGCAGTGTTGCCACCTTAATTTTAGAAATGGGGCTTTTTGACTCGGAGGAGCTAGCAGTGTTGCCACCATAGCCCTTTTTTTAACGATTTATCCCGAAAAGAGCAATCTAGCTCTTTTTCACTGTCTTGAAAATATTACCAAAGTACACACACTAACACTACTGAAAACATTTAAAAATATTTATTTTACTCACTGTATCTCATATCTTAACTTATTTTTGTATTTATTTACGAGTAGTATTCGGTAGGAATAGAATATTTATTACGGAATATAAAACTGCCAGTTTTAGTATCGGAAAGGATTACATCTTTATTACAAAATGCAACACCTTTAATAGCCAATTAACTTTTGTAAAAATAAAAAGGCAACCTATTCTTTAAATTAAATCATATGTGCGATCCTGATGTGATAACGGCGCTAATTAACAATATCAAGTGTGACCGCTTTAACGCATTAATTCATGCATTAATATCAATGATGTACCGACAGTCGAGTTATCGCCAAACGGCGTTGTAATAGCGTTGAAAATTATCTTGTTTATGTGGTGACCACACCTAAAGTTAACGCCCATCGACGCGGTAAGTAATGACATTTCTTACATGGACGTATAATAATAATAATAATTTATTTATCTCAATCAACAAGGATCATAAATTAATTAAAAATTATCATTAATAAATCACAAAAATTGAAAATAACATACAATCAAAATTAATGAAATTTAAATTATAAACAGAAAAATGTACGGTACAGAGTCGAAGTGCTCGGCAAAAGCAATTAAGATACTATGATGCATTCATTTCTAATTCCTATAGTTTTGTTACAAATTAAGCACTCATTAAGTCTTGCGACCCTCAGATCGTTGATCTGCAGACTGCATGCTTTCTATTACACTGTGTGGCATTTCGCATGCTAACTGTCTGTGCTCGATATGAAGCACATATGAAACGTAGTGTTATATACTCTTTGCACGTATGATATCGCTTTGTTCCAGGCGGTCTAATTAGCTAGGCAACATTGATTTGGTAACCCTACAGATATGTGATATTTGACAATTTACGTAAATTTCTAGCTTCTTATATTCTTTTGTCTATGGCTAGGCAACCTGTTTAACTGTTATTATTTTTATATTATTATATTTTTTCTACGACATACGTGACCAGCCCCAGTAGAACCGATGGCCGTTGGAGCAGACGAGTTCTGGAGTGGAGACCGCGTCTTGGCAAGCGTAGCGTAGGACGCCCTCCGCCCGATGGACAGACGACTTGCGGAAGGTCGCTGGTGGAGCTGGATGAGAAAAGCGGAGGACCGGGATATCTAGCGCAAAATGGGGGAGACCTATGTCCAGCAGTGGACTGCGATAGGTTGAAGAGAGAGAGAGATATTTTTTCGTAGACAGAGAAAGTAAGGCCTATGACTTTTTAATATTATACTAAAAGTAGAGTCTGTTTCACGAAACAAGTCCCGCGGCGATTTGTGGAAATAAATTTGACAGCTCGGCCATAATGTCGTTTGCCAATTCGATGATTTTGGTTGTTGTAATAGATTTTGGCGAGTTTGTAGCTTCATCAAAGCGTTATATGGATTGTTCATGATACCGATTGTTGTGAATAATTTCGTTTTGAGATAATACATCCTAAGTAAATAACATAAAAAGTTACAAACTAATACACAACATCATTGTTACACACAAAACATTTTTAATATATTATGATTAAACTGGAAACCACACATACATTTTGCAGCAGTGCAAATAGGTAATAGCTCAATATAACTTACACTAAAAGAATGAATCACTGATTTTTAACTTTTGCCGGAGCAACCTGAGTAGAAGTGAAATATTTAAATACCAATATTCAATCATACATCAACAGAAACACAATGGGTCAATGTGTATGAAAAGTAGGTAGGTAACATTTCAATCCTTGCCCTATTTACTGCCGTGATTTCAGACACAATAGAAAATCTATTGTCTGTTGAATATGAGCAACTGCGCCGGTTAAAGGGTAAATATAAATTAACAACATACTAATGTATTTGTTTCTCTAATGTACAAAATATAAAACATCTTATTCAAACATTTAAGATATTTGTATTAATTATCCTTAAATTAAAAGTAGGTAAATACTTTTTACAGTACTGGTATCATTCCGTCTGGCGACAGTGGCGCAACGTCTGCGGGAGTTCTTTCGTGAAACAGACTCTAGAGTCTGTTTCACGAAACAAGTCCCGCGGCGATTTGTGGAACTAAATTTGACAGATCGGCCATATTGTCGTTTGCCAATTCTAAGAATTTGTTTGTTGTAATAGATTTTGGCGAGTTACAAGGTGCATCAAAGCGTTATATGGATTATTCATGTTACCAAAAGGTGTAAAAAATTTCGGTTTAAGATATTTTATTTATGGCGAAAGCGTTCTTGTAAACGGAATAAAAATTCAAGGTGTTTTAATACTAACTATCCACTTTTGCAAGAGCCTCGCCGCTATAATAGGTACTTTTTAGAGTTGCCATATAAATATTTTTTGCCGATTGGATTGGAGTATTACTTTTGAACTGTCTAGTTTATTATAAAATAAATAAAATAAAATCTTTTTTTTCGCTAAAAGTATACAAACATAAATTTGTATAGGCCAGTGTCTCCTTTTAAGCAAAAACATGCCTGTATCAGGAGAGTATAGGGGGGTATAGGGGTCCGACCAACATCTTCGGGGCCCAAGCTAACCTTTCCTGCCCGCGGTGCCCCTGCTGATCAAACCTAAAACAAGAAACACTGCGTTCTCTCTTAAATACCCCTCTTCCTTTGCACAATCCTTTTGTTTTTAGACCTGTGTCTGAGATTGAGGTACGGACTAACATTCAGCTATTAAATCTAATGCTGAGGCATAGATGGTATTGGCCGTAGGATGATCCTTATGGGTTCAGATATCCTCATACCTATTCTTTGCCACATTTTCAACTTCTCTCTTGATACTGGTAGCTTTCCTAGCTGCTGCGTAAAGCTATTGTTATACCTATTCCTAAGTGTGCTAACCCTTCCTTACCCTCCCATTTTCGTCCCATTTCAATTTTGCCTTTCCTTTCCAAAATACTGGAGCGTCTTGTTCTTCAGCAAACCAGTCTTTATGTAAATTCTTTTAACTTTCTCAGTAAATTTCAGTCTGGATTCCGCCCGGGGCATGGCACTACTACGCATTGGTAAAGGTCTCTGACGATATACGTCCAGCTATGTCTGAGCAAGAGTTGACATTGTTAGTGCTCCTAGACTTCTCAAATGCCTTTAACACAGTGGATTATGTGCTTTTGGCAATGCTTAAGTCTGTGTTTCTATCTGATGTGGCAGTTGAGTGGTTTCGAAGCTATCTCTTGGGAAGGCAGCAATGTATTCGCGATGGTCATACGATGTCAGATTTCTGTGACTTAAATGCAGGCGTGCCTCAGGGTGGAATCCTTTCTCCATTCCTGTTTTTTATTTTTATTAATTTCCTTACCCCGCTTCTTACTTGCAAATTCCACCTTTATGCTGATGACCTGCAGGTATACGCGCATGCTCCCTTCAGCTGCATACAAAATCTAGTTGCCTCAATAAATGCTAACCTAGACATAATTTGTGATTGGAGTCGTTCACATGGTTTGGCGGTTAATCCTAACAAATCGCAAGCAATTATTATTGGTGGATATAAACAGATATCCAAATTGTACTCTCTGATGTCCCTCCTCTTGTTTTCAATGGTGTGGCTATTAATTATAGTGAGGTTGTGAAGAATTTGGAGTAATGTTTGACTCGACCCTTTCATGGTGTCCACATGTAGCGGAGATTAGTAAAAGGTTTTCGCTGCGTCTGGATCACTTCGTAGGTGGAAGAATTTGTTGCCTGTAAAGACTAAGATTGAACTTGCGCAGTCTCTCCTCTTATCTATCCTTGATTATGCAGATGTCTGCCTTTTAGACCTTAATGAGGATATGTTAAATAAGCTCCAGCGTCTGCAAAATCTTTGCATTAGGTTCATCTTTGGCTTGCGGAAGTTTGATCATGTCTCCGAATATAGAAATAAACTTGCTTGGCTCCCTATAGACAGCGTCGTCAAGAGCATGTTCTCATTCTTTTATTTAAGGTGCTGTATGATCCTCGTTCCCCTCCCTATCTCAAAGAATGTTTTCAGTTCCTTGGTATGGATCACCGCCGAGATCTTAGGTCCAAGTCAGATAATGTGTTTAAGCCTCCTTTTACGAAGTCTGGTTATTTTAAGGAATCTTTACTGTTAGAGCTACGTTTCTTTGGAACAGTTTGCCATCTGAGATTCGACACGCTAAGTCACTAGTCACCTTTAAGAACAAGCTTCGTCAGTATTTATTAAATTCTGTTATTTAATTTCATTGAACTGTCTACATATTATTATTTCATAATTTATTTATTTTATAATATATTTGTAAATTATATGTTTAACTTTGTTGTTTCTATTAAATATGGTATTATTTTTTATATGTATCTATATATATATTGATATGTGTATATATTTATTTATATTTGTGATATTGTATTGTTGTTGTATATGTATATATTTACATGCATATGTATGTATGCTTTTGATTATTTTTGTTCAGTTTTGCTTGTGCACTACCTCTATTTTCCGGCTTTGTTCCTTACCCAAAGGTTGCCTGGAAGAGATCGCTTGCAGCGATAAGGCCGCCTTTGCCCACAGTTTTGTCAATTTTACTGATTTTTTATTTTATTTTTTGTGTACTTGTGAGCAATAAAGTGTTTTACTACTACTTGATAAAGACCGGTCAGGCACGTTCGCCTCAGCTGTTGCTGAAAAATTCAGTGGCATTGTTGATGGACCTGTTCAAGTCCACTGGGAAAAGATTCAGGAAGCCATCACGAGGGCGGCTAAGGCGGTGCTTGGCGTGTCTAAAGGCGGACGCAAATGTGACAAGGAAACTTGGTGGTGGAACGATTCAGTCCAGAGGCAGATAAAGGAGAAGAAAGCCCTATTCATAAAGTGGCAAGTGTCCAGATCTCCTGAAGACCATGACGCATATAGGGCCGCTAAACGTGCCGCAAAGATAGCTGTTGCCAGAGCCAGACGTGACCACCTTCAACCACTGTATGATAGGTTGGAAACGTCTGAGGGGCAAAAGCTTATCTATAAGCTGGCACGTTCCAGAGTCAAAGCAGCACAGGACATCACGAAGTGCCGCTGTGTTAAAGATCCAGGTGGTAACCTACTGTGTGAGGACCTCGCGGTGAAGGAGAGATGGCGCTCGTATTTCCACGAGTTGCTGAATAAGCAGCACAGAGAGGTGCAGCCACCGGTCCTCCCTCCGAATCAAGGACTTGTGCCACCGATAACGCCCGATGAGATTGGCCTAGCTCTTCGCCGTATGCAGAATCGGAAGGCTGTCGGGTCCGATGGAATCCCTATCGAGGCCTGGAAGGCGTTGGGAGATCATGGTGTGAGCATCTTAACAAACCTCTTTAACCGGATGCTCCTCACTGGTAAAATCCCGAGCCAATGGAGAACGAGTATCATAACTCCAGTCTTCAAAGGTAAGGGATCGGTGCAGGAGTGCGGTAACTACCGCGGTATAAAGGTCATGTCTCACACCATGAAGCTCTTTGAACGGATAGTCGACTCCCGGATCCGGCAGGAGTGTGCTCTCTCGGAGTGTCAATATGGTTTCCGTCCTGGTCACGGGACTATGGACCCTGTTTTTGCCCTAAGGATCGTCATGGAGAGGTATAGGTTGAAGAACACGCCTCTCCATTGTCTGTTTTTAGACATGGAGAAGGCGTTCGACTGTATTCCTCGAGAGATGATCTGGTGGGCACTGAGGTCGAAAGGGGTACCTGAAATTTATGTTGACATTATCCGAGATATGTATCACAATTCCGATTCTACTGTTCGGACTGCTGTTGGTGACACTATACCCTTCCCCATAACCGTTGGAGTACACCAGGGTTCCGTACTCAGCCCGTATCTGTTTAGCGTGATACTGGACGTCCTGTCCGAAAGCGTCCAGAATACACATGAGCAACCTCCTTGGCTGTTCATGTACGCGGACGATATCGCGCTGACGGATTCGGATAAGGGACGTTTGACCCAACGAGTGAATGCATGGAAGGGTCGCTTGAGAACGGCGGTCTGAAACTTAATGTGGCGAAGACAGAGTACCTGGCCTGCAATACTACTGGTCCCTCATCCATCCGTATAGGTGCGGCCGAGGTCGAGCGAACGGACCAGTTTAAATACCTGGGATCGGTACTTCACGCGGCGGGAGACATCGATTGCGACGTCAAGGCACGTATTGCCGCGGCTTGGGCCAAATGGCGTGAGGTGACTGGTGTCATCTGTGACCCCAAAATGCCGGTTAAGCTGAAAGGACAGGTCTATAAATCCATCATTAGGCCTGTCCTTTTGTACGGCAGTGAAACGTGGCCGATACTTGAGCGACACAAGCAGGAGCTGCGGGTCACGGAAATGAACATGCTGCGATGGATGTGTGGGATCACGCGGAAAGATCGCGTTAGAAACTCCCGCATCCGGTGTAGCCTTCATGTTCGTGACATTGCAGACAAGCTGCAGGAGTGTCGCCTACGCTGGTATGGCCACGTTTTACGGAAACCAGCAAGCTATGTGGGAAATAAATGTCTGGCCATGCCACCTCCGCCCGGTCCCGGTAGAAGGGGCAGGCCTAAGAAGTGTTGGCTTGACGTCGTAAGGGATGACATGCGGGCTAATGGTGTAACAGTTATGGATGCTAAAGATCGTGCAAAGTGGAAGAGAAAGTGTCGGAAAGCGGACCCTGGGCTTCGGAGCGTAAGCTCCGAAAGTAACCGGGAATATCGCTAAGATGATGATGATGATGCCTGTATCAGGAGACACCGCTCTTCCTTTCTTTACATACATTCATAGACAGGTACACAGAATATAATACAAAATCAAGCAAAAGACAAATAAATTAAACAAAATAAGAAGAACGTAATAAAGATTACAAGCTAAATTAGAAGGTACATAATTTATAAATTAAATTATCGTCTAGTAATACATAAATCAAAATCAAATCATTACTGCTGTGTGTGTATGAGTGTGTGTGTGTGTGTATGTGCGTGTGTGTTTTAGTATAATATCTCCGCTTAATCATCAACTCAACTTAGAAAATAAGTATTTATTTTAATACTTTTCGTTGTTTTGCTTCTTATGGAATAACTGTTTTACTACCGAAAGATTTTTGTTGGATAATAGAATAGAATACTGTTTGCTTTTTTTTCATTTTTTATTCGATAGATACGAATATCAAAGTTTACTACTTAGGAATTTTATGCATATAAGTTTATTGAAAAAACATCGTGAAAGTATTTTTATTCTTGTAATCCTTATTGTATTAAAAATTAGTTTCCTATTTATCTTAAAACAATATTAAATCATTAATAACCATGACAGAGAGCGTCGGTGGCTCAGTGGTGCGGACTGTCGCCTTCCTACCGGGTGGGCTGAGCTTCAAATCCCGACGCGTACCAATGTATTTCCGAATTTTCGAAAATATATGTACGTTATCCGACGCTCTTACGGTGAAGGAAAACATCGTGAGGAAACCTTCATGCACGTCTGCGAAGAGATTCGAAGGTTGTGTGTGAAGTCGTCCAATCCGCACTGGGCCCGCGTGGACGACTAAGGCCTAATCACCCTATACAGGTAGGCTCGTGCCCCTCGGTGGGGACGTTTAATGAGCTGATGATGATGAACCATGACAGAAGCATAATAGGTTAAGGTATGATAAGTGGGTGTATTAGTGTCTGTTGAATATATGCGCCGGTATAAAAGTAAATACAAATTTGCAACATATCTAAAATGTATTTGTTTCTTTATTGTATAGAATATTTAACTTATTTTATTTAAATATTAAAGATGTTTTTGATAGTTATACTTAAATTTAAAGAAGTTCAATATTTTTCTTAGTACTGGTATCATTCCGTCTGGCGAGTGGCGACAGTGGCGCAGCGTCTGCGGCAAAGAGTATTATTATGTCTGCGGAACTTCTTTCGTGAAACAGACTTTCATAAGTGCTTAAGACATAGAGTATTTGACGTGAGAATGACAGTCTGACAGCAATGGCCATAAACAATGTTGACAAATTAGGACAAAATGGCGCATATGTCAGCAAGTTAACAATGTTTTCTAATTCGTTTTCTTTTGCTAAATATTTAAATATTAAAGTTTTTAATTTTATTTAAGTTTCCTTTGCTATGTCCACTAACAATTTATCTTCTGTAATGAAGTCTTGTTCGGAGAGTGAGTTGATCAACGACGTTTCTGATGCAAATATGACACCAAAGCAAGTGGAAGGATCCCGATTAAAGCGTACTTTTACACTGCCTCGTAATCCATTTGGGACTACAAAACCACATCTAGTAAGAGTAAAATACATGACAGTGATAGTAACCAAGTAGCGCTAGTCCAATAACAAGCGATGTAACAAAAGACGAAGGTATTGGTATAGAAAGGAAGTTGTTCAGAAGGCCGTCATGGAAGAGATTTTTGAATAAGATAGCTCAACATATGACTACAGTCAATGTTTCAGGAGTGAGTACATTATTATAAAATCACTGTTAATTTACTTAGATATGTACATACAGGTGACCTTGCCATATTTTATACATCATGTTAATGGGTTTCAAATTTGTACATCTGTAATGGCCTTGAAATTATAAATGCTAAGGTCTATTATTTATAATACACTCATTGAATTATCTTATTAGTTTACCAAATTGTTAAAATTTTAGGTTAAATCAGTACCAATGGTAAATGGTGAGAGGGTGCCATGCAGTGGAGATCCTCCATGGCCCCCTGGAGCAACACCTGCTGCTACTGGTATCAAGAACCATGGGAATACATGCTATATGAATGCAGTACTACAGTGCCTTTCACATACTGATGTTATTGCTGAATATTTTGTATTAGATCACTATAAGGTATAATGATTTCATTGTTTATATTAAAAAAAATTTTAATTCAAGGTCTTATTGTGATGTATTTATAGAAATCTTAGTTCATCATTATTCCTGAAACTTTTTGTGTTTCATTTTTAGATTGATCTCCAAAAACGAAATAAAATAAATTCAAAAAAATATGGAACTCGTGGGGAAGTAACTGAACAGTTAGCAACATTGCTAAAGGCTCTTTGGGCATGCCATTACACTCCTGATATGAGCACAATGTTTAAGGTAATGTTAAGTTTGATTATTGCTGTGAACATTCACAATTTGTCTATTAAATTGTAGTACTTACATATGAAATATAGTTGCATTATTCTATATTATGAATGACTAGCTTTTGCCCGCGGCTTCGCTCGCATTAAATTCGGGATAACACGGTACTTGCATTTATCACTATACATACGATTTTCCCTCCCTCCAACTTTGAAGGTTTCAGGGTCAATTTCAGAATTTTTTTTAGCAAAAAATATGTTATAGTGAGCTAACCTTAAAAGATAGACATATGCTGTCGCGGACTTTTTTTGTAGACCATTAAAAGCAGAACAATACTCTCATACATGACTTTTGTGTAACTTTAACCGTTTACACAGCATACGCAGCGGAAGCTCCAAGTATGAAAAAATACCCCCGATTTTGAAACATTCTTCATTGCTGCTCCGCTTCTATTACTCGTAGCATGATGATATATAGCCTATAGCCTTCCTCGATAAATAAGTTATCTAACACTGAAAGAATTTTTCAAATCGAACCAGTAGTTCCTGAGATTAGCGCGTTCAAACAAACAAACAACAAACTCTTCAGCTTTATATATTAGTATAGATATGCAAGAACACTTTGTTTTTTATTAAAGCTGTGATGTAATAAGTTATCTGAAAATAAGATGCATTTTGGGTCTGCCATGATTTAGTGCTATAGAGCAACAGAATATGAAATTGCGAGAACCTTAATTGATCTTGATATAGAGGCACCTTGTGTTGCCTTGACATGTGCTGAGTATGTGCTGTTTCAGTGATACTATTTTTTTGATGTAAAAGAATGAAAAGTTTTTTATGATTCTTTTTGTGATTTACTGCATTTTGTTATTGTATATGTTTTGACTGAAAAAATTTACTTACTTAATACATATACTCCTTACATTCACACAGTGATATCTAGTCCCAAACTAAGCATTAACCTGTTTTTTTTTAAATTAATACATACATTAAAACTCCCAGACCAATAAAAACAGATATGTTCATGCACACAAATGTGTGTACCATCCAGGGATGAAACTTGAAACCCTTGGTGTAGTAACCAATGTTTCAACCATCACACCAAATGAAAAGAATACTAATATTTCTATTGACAACCCATTTTGCATGCTACTATACAATTTCATTAATATTCATTATAGCAAGGCTGAATATATACCAAAATAATATTATTAAAAAAATACTTGAACAAATCTATAGGGAATGTATATGTTATAAAATAATACTGATCGCTGGTTGAGGCTGGATGAGAAAAGCAGAGGACCGGTATATCTGGCATAAAATGGGGGAAACCTATGCTGTACAGTGGACTGTGATCGGTTGAATAGTATAAAATAATACATGACTTATTGTGACTACTGTCCGTGAATGTGTTAATGAATAAGCATATAGGGACAATAATAATTGCCATAATTTTTATTTCAGGGTGCAGTTGAGAGGCATGGAACCCAGTATCGAGGAAATAGTCAACATGATGCTCAAGAATTTCTGTTTTGGTTACTTGACAAGGTTCATGAAGACTTGAATACAGCTACAAAGAAAAAATATAAGACTATTAAGGTAAGATGATTTTTTTTTATCAGAAATACTTTATGCTGTTGGTCATGGATAACCTTTACAGCTTGACTGGACAAAAAGATGAAATGTTAAACATATTTACTCTAATACTATCACTACTTTGTGTGCTATACTACTGTCTAACTGGAATGTTATTAAAGCAATCTAAAGTATTAACCTTCTAATAGATCAGACTAAAAAATTGTAGTGTCTGGTAGATTTTTTTAGGACAAAATATATTGCATAATTTAAGTATAATTTTTTAAACTATTTTTTAACCATTTATCTACTAGGTTACGCAGAAGATAAATTTGAAAATCTTGATTATATGTTAATAATAAATAATAATAATCATTTATTCATAACCCAGGTGTTATACATAGTAAGTCATTTCAGGTATAGTTTAGGTTAGGGGTTTACAATGTGTAAATTCAGAGTTCACTTGGCTCTGGAAAAACATTAATTAATATCATTATAATTACCTTTCTACTTAAATAACAGTTTAGGTGCGTCAATATTGTTATTTATATATTTCTACTCGGATTTTGCAATCCATAACAGGATAAATAGATGTTGCTGTAGTTGTTAAAGGGTCACGCAATACAGTCTTAAAGTAATTTCACACAAGACGTGATTTTAATGATAATGACGTGACTTGTTTTTTGCATTTTTATATTTATTTCAGAATACATGTGGTAAACCTGATGAGGTAGTAGCAGCTGAAACTCTTGCAAATCATGCCCGAAGAAACAGTTCATTTGTGCAAGCTGTTTTTCAAGCCCAGTACAGGTAAAAAATATAAACATTCACTTACATGGAGTGTTATGACTATCAGCTAATTGATAACTATACAGGCTATACTGTCAAGGTTATGTATGCTTTTAAATTTGATGTTCAATGTTTATCAACTTTATCTTATATCTGCTGATAATATCAATTTCTCAAATGAAACTAAATTATCTAACATGTAAAAAATCCTAGTAATGTTTGTATAAATTACAAACAATTGTCTTATTTTAATATGACTGTATTGAGATAATATAATTAGGTAGCTGGTTTTTAAAATATTTGTGAAATCAAACATAATAAGTTATAACAAAACAAGTTCATATACAGGGTGTCTGGCCCATGGCGTGACAGTATTTTTGGGGGTTTGGGGGGTCTTACGCTAGAGTTTAGAGCTTAGTTAGACGGTAGTTAAGGTTAAAAAGGCAAATTCATGCTCTTAAATCGTCATAACTTTTTATTTGTTGTTGCAATACCGCAAGATGATTTGTTCTTGTATTCTGTAGTGTATTCTTATCTATCACATATAAATAAAATTTAAGTGTCTGTTTGTAATATTAAAGTAACCGTTTTTCTTAACGCATATGAATTTATATCTGGTACATACACAAAACACTTTATAAAATGTTTGTCTCTCTGTCTGTTGGTTCCGGGTATTCTCCGAAACGTTGGATTGATTTGGTCCGAACTTTTTTGGCAGGTAGCTGATGTTATAAGAAAAATCATAGATTACTTTTACTTTAAAAAATACGTTTTTTTTTAGAAAAATAAAGCAAAGATGAGCACTTGGCTCAGCATCGCTTGTTGCGCGCTTTTAGGTTATATTTTACTGCGGGAAAATACCATAGAGACCAGCTAGTTCTAAATAAATGTTTACTTGATATGATTCATATCAAGAAAAAAATTAATACCTGAAACTCTGAAATGTGTGTAAATTTTATAGCAAGTGGCAACTTCTAAAATAATTCCAAAAAATAAATAAATTGTATTTAGCTTTCTTATAAAAAATTCTTTAGTTTTTACCCTTTCCAAGGATATGCAACCTGACAGTTTTTTTTTGTTAAGTTATTAAAATAAGATTTGTTTGCAAGGGCCGAGGGCTAAATGATCACACTAACAATGTAACAGGTTTTAACAATAGCAGGTAAAAAAATTGACACTTTCATACTAGTAGTACCTATGGATTTTGCTGTCTTTATCTAGATGGAAGAATATAAAAGTCATATCTCAACTACTTAATACTTAACACATTGCGTCTGCCGGGGAAAAGAAGCGTCTGACCCCAACCTTTCCAAAAATCCCGTCGTTCCATGCGCCAAACACCCTGTATACTCGTGAAATATCCGATTTATATGAAATATATGAATACCATGAATCACCTACACAGGTGCACCGAATTTGTCAATCTTTAGTCATGTGATTATGTGTTAGTTACATTAAGTATACTTTCGAGATATGTTTCATACATAATTTTACAATTTCAAGGTAAATTAGCTGGTCTTGTTAAACTTGGAACGATTTTAAAGTACCCATACATTTTTTACAGATCCGCGCTAACATGTGCAAAATGCGAGCGTACGTCATGCACTTTTGATCCTTCCATTGTGTCAGCGTACAGCTCCCGTCGAGACTAGCACAGCTCAGCCTCGCCGCTTCCGGTTAATGTTAGATGTTTTGCTAGTATGATAAAAATGAAGGTGTTAAAGAAAAACTGTAGTGTACAAATATTATGCCCATTAGTGTGCTAGGTGCGAAGTACTAGATGGCGGTAACATAATCTATCTCTAGCTCATGGCGGTCAAAAGTAGAAATAATGTAAGCTCTGTCATCAGGTGTATCTGTCAATCTGTCTGTCTGTTTTTCTTGTTGTTTTACTGTAAAACTACAACTATAAATGAAGTAAACAAACCCTAACACAATCAAAATTAAACACACTTTTCGGACTTACCTCATTTGATTTGAATGACCAAAATGATTTGAAAACATTTTCCACCCAAATCGTGAAATCACAACCAGTTATTAGTCGAAAATATTTGTTATTTTTTCATTTCGATATTTTTTCACAAATATACGACCTAAATGTCAATGTGACAGAGCCCACAAAATTGTGGACGCTAGTTGGCGCTGTAATCGTGCACAGAGCCAATACTAATTGCTTATTTTAGAATCATAGCATTTTTTTACTTCCCTTAATATGACAGAAAATTATGAAATAAACTGAATATTCACACACTGCTAAACAGATAATAGGTTAGGGTAAAATTTACTTTTGTTCTGGTTTTGATTATACTGAATATTTTTTTAATGAAATAACAGCATGAGATTCAAAGCAGATACTTCTGGTAATACAACTCCTGTCATAAAAACAGACATTCATGCACACTGCATTCCATGCTCATCATGAAACCCAGTACCTTCAGTGTAAAAGCAAATTCTCAACCACCACATAAGTTGCGACTAGTCAGAATATTGTAACAATGAAACACTTAAAGTAAATTATTGATTTAACAAACAGGGCCTTTATATTAGTATTTTTTTCTTTTTTTTTGTTTTCTAGGTAGTGTACGTTAACCAGCAACCCCGTCAAGTTCGCATAGGCGTTGAGCTCACGCCCAATGCCACAATGGACGACTTGCGGACCACACTACACAATGATACGGGAATCGACCGTGACATATAATATTAGCGGAAATAAATGAGACGGGTAAGCATAATATAAAATTTCTTTGTTTATTTTATTTAAAATAAAAATGTTTGCTCAGTATGTAGATGATATTGCTATAATATTGTAATTATACATTTTGCAGATTGACATAATTTAAAATATATATTATTTATGCTATGCCTTTCAGAGTCTTAGACCTGTATTCTAGAACGAGACTCAAGCTTTTCTTAGCTTAAATAGAGTTAGAAAGGGATGCCGCTATTTATCGTATACAGCGCTATCCCTTTCTAACTCAATTTAAGTAAAGATCAATGTTAAGTCTCGTTTTAAAATACGGGCCTTACTGTAAAACATTAAAGAAAATATGTATGTTCCAAATACAGGGTGGTGTAACGCACGCGCAAGTTGGGAAGTGGCTGGTATAGATGCTGGCGCTCTTTATTGCATAGAAGCTCCGCCACTATTGCAAACGCCCACTACACCTTACATATTAATACTTTGGGTCAATTTGCTTGAGGGAGAGCGATTCGGTAGGTACAATATTATAAATACATCGCACTTTTTTTTGAGGTGGACCAGTCGAGATATTGTTTATGGCATATAAGAAAGAAAGAAAGATTTATTTGGCACTAAATAAAAACAGTAACAGAAAATCATAAAAGGCTAGTGCCAAACCGGACTTCACTCAGCAAAGGCCCTATCATATCAAACTAGTTATGTTTAAGGTGGCACACCCTTTTAAACAGTTTTTTGTAATTTTAACAGACAGTATTTGATATGAGGACTTTTTTAAATGTGAATACTGAAACCAATTAAACCAAGTTAAACCAATGTTTATGCCAATTCAAATGTTGAACATCTTTTTGTTATATTTATTCTACAGGTATCTTAAAAAAATATCCCATATAATATTACAACATTATTGGAATAATTTCAGGCTCACCCTACGCAATGCAAGTGCCCCGTGAAATCTCTTACGAGGATCTGCAGAAGTTGATGTTAAAGGAGATGTGCCAGGTGGTGGGTGAGACGGTGCTGGAGGACTCGCAGACACCTGACATCTTTCGGGCAAGGATCGCCGAGGCGCACCGACCGCGAGATCCCGCTTATTTACAGCCTGAGGTATAGTTCTTAATGAGATTTTCTAGATATTTGTCGCGTGTGCCGTGCGTTATAGTCGACTTGTAAAGACTATGCTGCTTGATGGTTATAAAAAACAAGTGTTGATTTTTGTATATTAATTCGAATACATAACATATCTAAACATATCCTAAGTACTCATCAAATGTTATCTCACAAAGTTGAAATCCATACTTAATATTATAAATGTGAAAGTATCTGTCTGTTTGTTACGCTTTCACGCCTAAACGGCAGAACGGAATTTATTGAAACTTGGTATGTTGATAGAACGTAACCTAGAATAGGTTTTAGGCTACTATTAGTCCCGTTTTAACCCCCCACATCCCTAAAATGGGGGTTGCAAGTTTGTATGGAACATTCCGCAATTTTTGTAGTACGGCGCTGAAATTTGGTATGCGGAATATTTGTCAGAAATGATAAAATATGCCATATTTTTTTTTCAAAAATCTACCCCCAAACCCTTACAATAGGGAGGAAGTATCATATCCATTTTTCGCAGTTTTTAAGGTAGATTTTATTGAAACTCGGTATGTTGATAGAAGGTAGCCTAGAATAATATATAATAAATATTATTAAATATAATAAATATTATATTAGGGAGGAATTCTTTGTATAGTGATATAAATATTAATACATATATATAACCCCAAAACCTTTGAAATTGGGGGGAGTAGGGGATCCTTTGTATAGTGATATATACATATCACTATACAAAGGATCCCCTATAAAAAACATATAATACATATATCAGTATAAAGGTATTATATGTTTTTTTTCGAAAATAGACCAGTAAACCTTTAAAGTTGGGGGGGGGGGGGAATCCTATATATATATTTTTTCCAAAATTGACTCCAAAACCTTTTAAATTGTATGCTTTGTATAGTGATAAATATATGTATATATTTTCCAGAAATTAAATCCAAAACATTTAAAGAGGGGGGGGGGGGCGATCCTATGCATAGTGATATATATGAATACGTATATATAATGTTTTTTTCGGTAATGGACCCCAAAACCTTTAAAGTTGGGGGGTTATCATAGTTTACAAGGTAAAAAGCTAAAAATAAGTATGAGGACTATTTGTCACGAATAATAAATCTTGCATATTTAAGTTTTTGCAAGTCGGCCCTTAAAGCCTTAAAAAAGGGGTAATATATAATTGACTTATCCCAGTTTTTAAGATGAAAAGCAAAAAATTGGTATGCGAAGCGAAAAAGAAGAACCAGTGTTGCAGTTTTAAAATTATTCTGTTTTCGTTACCAGGAAAGTGGAGCCATGTTATCCCGAATTTAACCCGGGTGAAGCCGCAGGCAAAAGCTAGTTATTATATAAGGTTTTCTGAAACATAAAAATGCATTTTCTTATATAAAATAATTTTGTTCTATACGCTCATATGTTGGCATGGGAAAGCAAAAAAAAAAAAGACTTTCATACTTAAGCTTTAGAAGCATCAGAGGCTCAATGGTTGCCCTCGCACTGGCCTGCGTGGACGAATAAGACCTATACACTCTTTACGGTAGGCTCGTGCCTCTTGGTGAGGACGGTTAATAAAATATATCTACTGACATTCACACAGCGCCATCTAGCTTCATATTAAAGTTGTAGGTACTGATAAACATAATTATTTTGTAAGAAACACCCATACCATTACAAACAGACATGTTTATGCACATAAATGTTTGTAAACCCTTGGTTTAGTAGCCGACGCCTCGTCCATCATACCTCATGAGTCGTCGTTAATGGGCTGATGATGATAATAAAGATATCCTGCGCGGCGGGAATGTCTGTGTCCCGCACTGGGATTTTATACGCTAGCGATGATGATGGTATAATACCCATGACCACACCACGGTTATATTACATATCATCCAGTGGCGTGAACTCCATATATTCAAATAAGCAGTGCATAGCCTGTGCGTTCAGACAACCCGGAAAATCGCCAACATATTATATTGTTCCCACTGAATAAGTGGGAATTTTTCTCTACAGATTTGAAACCATAGGCGATCCTGTTGTCATATACCCATGACCCCACGGTTATATTACATGTCATCCAGTGGCGTGAACTCCATATATTCAAATAAACAGTGCATAGCCTGTGCGTTCAGACAACCCGGAAAATCGCCAACATATTATATTGTTCCCACTGAATAAGTGGGAATTTTTCTCTACAGATTTGAAACCATAGGCGATCCTGATGTTATCAACAGCACTCAATTTGACAAAAATGTAAATTATTTATTGTTTTTGCGATTAGTGTCACTCACTTTGCATACCCTACTCATAATCTCTGTGACTCTGATATCATCAGCTGACGATGATAATTGTATTAATACCCATGATCTCACGGTTATATTAGATTTTTTTTTGTATATTTAACCTCAGTTGCCGCACCCGTTGTTCGCGCTGGACGTGGAGCAGGCGTTGTGCGGCCACGACACGCACCCGCACCTACGCCTCGAGCTACTATGGGATCCCGCACACCGGGATAGGTATGCCACTTGTAGTTAGGATTGTGAAAAAATAATTGATTATGGAAATAATCGATTCAAAATCGATTTCTTAAAGCAAAACTCGATTTTAATACGTGATTTTATTTTTATAAATAATCGTTTAATAATGGATTTTTTTTACAATCATTCAACCAATTATTACCGATTTTTATTTGCAACCCTCAACATTAAGTTTGGTCTTCTGGCCCAAAGCCCAGAACGCGAACTGCCCAAAAAATACTATATTTTTTTTATTAACAAAAAAAGTGGCTACACTGGCTGGAGCTCGAGGCTCATATAGCCAACCGAATACTATATATCTCCATAATATTACATCAACGCCATCGGTGCATCTTGAAACAGTTTAGCTGATTCATTTAATCAAACAATCACTAGATAGAGTTATTCAACGAACTGTACTAATTTACCGACATATATGTTATTCATTATTCGTTGGTGAAACTCCATTTTTCAAACGACAATTTCAAAAATTTTTCGAGACAAAAAGTGATTAGTGTCATTAAAAGTTTTGTTTTAAACAATGTCTACGACCAAAAGGACGACAAGTAGTTGGCGTCAATATTTTCATGTTGACAATAAATCTGGCAATGCTAAATGTAAATATTGCCCTAAAATTTTAAAAACGTGCAGTAATACTACCAATTTAAAACAGCACATGGAAAGAAAACACTCTGGTATTATAAGTAGTACTGAAAATAAAGAGGTGAGTACCTACAATTTGGATTTAATTACAATTATTAATTAAGAAGAAACTGGACCACTTTCTATATTAAGATTAATGACAAGTCAAAGTTTCATGTTTGTTCTAGTAACTATAACTGTCAAAATGGAGGGTTGGGTGTTTACAAATCGGAAGATATGCTTACCGATTCAGATAACAAATCAATTTACGATGTACACAGTGGTTAATCAAGTAAAATTTAGTTTTATTTTGATTGGCTTTTATGATACGAATTATTCTAGTGTAGTGGCCCTATGCTAAAGGATATTTTTAACCAATTTTAATGTTGTTATAGGATCATACCGTCACGTCGGGAAACAATTCGCAGAAAGAATCAATTGCAGATCTATTTGCTAAGCCATCGACATCTACACGTTTGGAGACCCTATGATTATGATACCGACTATTTCCGCATCTCAAATTGAAGATCCTGTAGGGTCTTCAACTACTAAACGACAAAAAATGGGAATAGAAGCATCATTCTCAAAAATATTAGAATTTGGATCAGGGGGTTTAAAACACAAACAGATTACAGACGCTATAGCAGAATTGATATACCGCGATAATCTTCCTTTCAGCGTGGTCGAAGGAGAAGGGTTTGGAAAATTGATTAAATTACTTTCACCATTATATAAAATCCCATGTCGCAAAACGATAACCGGCATCATTGATGGAAAATACGAGGAGAAAAAAGCCATTATAATTAAAAAGTTACAATCCGTTACCAATATATGTTTAACGATTGACGAATGGTAGGATTTACAAATGAAAAGCTATTTGGGAGTAACTATTCATTATATCAAAAATTTTAAGATAATTTCTTTCAATATAGCTTGTGAGTCGCTTTCGGAGAGTCATACCGCCGAATATTTATCAACCAGTATTAAAAATATATGTGAAAAATGGGAAATAACCGACGAAAAAATTGTGGCCGTCACTACCGATAATGGTGCAAATATAGTAAAAGCCATAGAATTAGCATTTGGCAGAGCAAAGCATATTCGTTGCATAGCCCACACATTAAACCTTGTTGTGCAAAATTCAGTCATGGTGAATGAAATAAAAATATTCATTGATAAAGTTCCAGAATTGTACAGTGGTTCCATCAGAGCGGAGTTGGTGCAGATCAATTGAGAAATTCTCAAAAGGCTAAAAATGTACCGGAAGGAAAAATTAAACACCTGGTAGGAGATGTATCAACGCGGTGGAACTCACAATTGCATATGCTTGAAAGGTTTATAGCTATGAGTGAGACGGTGGGCGGCATTTTGTTGAATCACCCTAATGCTCCTCCTATGATTCAAGCTAATGAAATTGCTATACTGAAAGAGGTCGTAAAAATTCTCAAACCGTTTGAAAAAGTAACCGAGGAGATGTGTAATGAAAAATATGTCAGCGCAAGCAAAGCTTTTCTCATTATAATGTGCCTGAAACAGTTTTTGGAAAAAACAGATCTATCGTACGATTAAGACATTTAATTACAAAATTCATTATTAAATAATTTAAGAAAAGATTCGAACACATACAAAAAGTTCATTTATTTAATACTGCAACATTTTTAGATCCTCGTTTAAAAATTACACCTTGATGACGGAGCATCTTTGGCAAGAACTATAAATTATATTAGACGATCTATTGAAGAACACCAAGAACCTGATCATTACCCACTGTCAGTAACCTCGGCCGATGTTCATGATGATGACATTTGGGAAACTCACAACAAGCTGTTGTTGGAGTCTATGAGAACTAGTCAAAGTCACAGTCAGACATCCGAATTAAGCTTGTACATAGCTGCGCCTCTAATAATATTGAAAGAAGATATTTTGGAATCCTGGAAAACCTATGAGGGAGCTTATCCCCAACTCAAACAGTTGGCGTGTAAGCACCTATTGGTACCGGCTTCTTCGGCTCCAGCAGAGAGATTGTTCTCGAAAGCTGGCGCCATATTAACAAAGACCAGGAGTCGAATATTATCCAAACGTTTACCTAAGCTGTTATTCCTGAACTCGTTACCTACAGATTTTTTTAATTTTTTTATTTGAATAATTTAATTTTGTTGATTTATTAGGAAAAATTTTAATTTGAAACTTTTATAATTTGATTGTTCTAAAACTTCAATTTGTGTTGATTTTATAAAACTTACTATTTCTGTTGTTTGTTTTTAATTAAAAAATCTATTGATGTAATATTTATGGCGTCTATTATTAAATGAATTGAAAAATTAGAGAAAATATCTAACAAAATCGATTATTTTTTTAAGAAAAATCTATTATTTATTAATCGATTTTACATGCTTAAAAAAACAATTAATTAAAAAATGATTTTTTATGTACAATGTCACATCCCTACTTGTAGTCGGTGAGCCGGCCGTATAAAACTCCTATGGATCAGATACATGAACAATTCTTAGAATATAGTCTGAGAAAACGGAACTAAAAGTCGACACCACTGAAAATGCCTGATTTTGCCCGCATTAGAAATTATGACCTCTCTTCCGGTTGTTATTCCAGACATCGGTATTATGACTCATAACGAACCTTTGATTGAAGTCGACTCGCGTTCGCGAATAAATTGAGCTTGTCGTCCTTTGAAAACTCAATTCGACTCATGGGATACTTTATTTTCTCTTTATTTTTTTTTTCATGTATCTTATATGTATAATAACAATGACTGGAATTTCAACCGGAAGGGAAGTCATAATTTTGCATGCGGGCAAAATCGGGTATTTTCAGGGGTGTCCCTTTAGTTATTTGGTTTCTCAGACTGAATTAAAAAAATTGTTCATGTATCCATAGGATTTTTATACGGTCGGTTCTCTGACTATTGCTCTATTCACGTTACCATATCACTTTTCATCGTAAACATATCGTTTTATGCTGTGTTAGTAATTTTTTTGTATGGTTAACAGCATAATCCGTTCGTGTGGTGAAGCGTGCGAGGTCCACGTATCTGCTACGGGTGGTGCGAACGGTATCGTCGCGCCTCTGACACTACACGCTTGTCTTGCTCATTATACAAGGGCGGAACATCTCGCTCAGGAGGACGCTTGGAGGTATGTAAATAAATAACATCCCCCAAGTTATTAGGGGATGCGATCAAATTCGGATTTATACCTGTAATTAATTTAGTTCTGTCATAAAAGCAATTATGGTGCTTTTAGAGTGAAATAAGATTAATTTCTTGCAATATTCTCGGTGTTTATAGCTAGCTGTGTGGGAAGGCCTGTGCCCTCCAGTAGGAAATAATAACTGATAATAATTTTGATATTTACTCGGTGCCAGACTCGATACTGAGTTGTTTAGGCTGATGTCCATCACAGTGCCAGATAGCCTCCAGGTATAGGTTATCTAACTCTGTGTTTCGAAAAGAGGCTGTTCTATAATAGTTGAAATTATTGCTTATAAAAGATATCTTTCGGAACTGATTACTTTGTTTTTTATTTCAGGTGTCCTCAATGTCAACGGTATATGCCTGTAGTTAAGACATTGGGACTTTGGTCACTACCGGACATCTTAGTAATTCATTTGAAGAGATTTCGGCAGTAAGTCGTTTAATATGTCTATTTTAGCATAAAATACGGTATTACTTTAAAATATTTACAAAACTTCCATTAAAGCTAAATGAGTTTATATAGATTTAGTTGTTTTTATGGTTGTACTATAATCTTTCTTTTCTTTTTGGAATAGGCAAGCCAAAGGAAGGACAAGTACAAAATTAACAACAATGGTCGAGTTTCCACTGAATGATTTTGACATGACACCCCATCTTGTTCGGAGAAATTTGCCCACAGTAGAATCGCCTGGGCACTCGAGATCGCCGCGGCGGAGACACTCCAAAACACCAGTAGGCATTCCTCAAGAAAATATGTACGACTTGTATGCTATATGCTACCATCACGGAGACGATCTAGAGACCGGACACTACACGGCCGCGTGCAAAAACCCATACGACGGTCATTGGTACAAATTCGACGATTCAAGAGTAACGGCAGTCGATGACGAGGACGCGCACAGCGAACTTGTTAATAACACTGCTTACATGTTGTTCTATAAACGCAAGAGGCCTATTGTTACGCACACGTGCTCAAATGACGATCAAAACGGACATTGGGCGCTCCGCATGCCTAAATTTGTTAGGCAAAAGACCGAGATCCTGAACGATCTAACAGAGGTCAAAGAGGAGAATGCCGACGATAATAAAATTGAAGTGCAAAACAACGAACCGGAGTCTGAGTCAGATGTGACGGCGCCAACAAACAGCCCCCTATCGAGGAGCGTCGAAAGTCTCCCTGACGACAGTATGGCCGAAGTTACGTCCCCAGTGAAACATCAGACGACCACTGTGATACACAACACCGCGTCCATTATACAGTCGCCGACGCTCCAACGACCTTTGATTGTCGAGGTGAACGGCAACAAAACGAATGAAGACACGAATCAAAACGAACAGGGCTCGCCCCGAGCCGTATATACATAAAGATGTGCACGTTAACCCTAAAATGACGCCAGTGGACGGACGAAGACCGAGGTCGGTGGACTATCCCCCGTCTCGAGACGCGAATCGTAACTTTGATGCGTCACCGCTGGTCGCCAGTATTAATGGCGTCGAATACCATCCTACCACCGAAGAGCTAATGCTCACCATGTTCCAAGAATCAAAGTACATTGTACCGAGACACGGAAACCATTTAACGGGAGAATCTCACAGGCCAGGTATGTATATGTTCATTCAATGGTATTTAACTGGATCCTAATGTCCAAGCTTACCTAAATTATAATCACAATTACGATCTCAAGTGGGTCTAGCACAGACTCAGTTCTTTAATATTTATAAGAGTTCCTTAACATTTTTACTATTAATCATGCCGACAGATTTTCTTTTGTTTCATAACTTGTCAGTTTAAAGATTGATAATATAAGGACCGTAAATTTTTTAGTAACCACTCTTATTAGAATCAAATATATTTTATGTGTGAATTGTATAATGGGTTGACGACCCATTTGGTGTAATGGTTGAGACGTCGGCTGTTACACCAAGGGTTCCGGGTTCGATCCCTGGGCAGTATAAACATTTGTGTGCATGAACATGCCTGTTTGTATTGGTCTGGGTGTTTTCTATGTATAATATATATCGACGGTAAAAAGCGAAACTGCAGTAACCCGCATATAACTTATATGTGGTTTACAGCAGTTTCGCTTTTTACTGTCTATATATGTATTTACAATTTTAATATATATATATATATATTAGTGTGGGACTAGATGGCGCTGCGTATATGTCAGCAGATATTTATTATTATTTATAAGTTCAGAATGGTATAGCTTATAGTTAACATTAATGTCCACAGGTGAAAAATCGTCAGTCTGGAAAACTCGAATATCCACCTGAGGGCAACTAAAACACGTGAAAAGTACGAGATTCAAATATTTATAGTTTATATTCTAATGTAGATCTGGTTGCTTGTAGTTGACATTTACTTGTAAAGTGTAGATAACAGCTGACGTCAACAATATTTTACTATGGAAATGTGCTTTTGTAACGTTTTTGTATAGTAACGGACAGTAAGATTAAGTGGCTTGATGTAACATACTTATAGTAAGACATTGTTGATGTGAGTCCTGAACGATATATGCCTGAACCAAGAGAGGCTTCTAGCATAATATTTGTTTCTTATTATTTATTGCAGGTTATATGACCTTTGGTTATGGTTATGTGTTTATCTGTAACCAAGAGCCATTATTTAAATTAGATGAATGAAATGGGTCTAGTGGTTTCATTTTTACGCGATCAATTTAATTGGAATGCCAAATATAGTTTCATGGATCCGTTCAGATGAGTAAAAAATATTTGAATTCGCTATTTCTATTTCATTCAATCATTGTTATCATGTGGTTAAGTTACTTACTGGTGTTTTTGTGTAAACTGTTTTAAATAGTAATTTATTTACCAAAGATTGGCTACAGAACACGATACTCATTATGAGGAAGGCAGCTGCCTGGGTAATCAATTCATCCGAAAGTATAATTGGGTATACGATAAGTATCTGATAGGGCGCCGTTTTCATACAATAATAAGAAGGACCAAGCTTCCGTCGTTTTTACAGTTCGTCTTCCTCATCATTTACAAATCTGATACAGTTAACTTGGTATGATTAGTGTATGGGTTTTATTGCAATAATGCCATAAGAGCATTGTATACTGATGAATGTAGGTATTTGTATAATTACAATAAGCTGTAGATATTACACACATATAACTAGTGATCGTAGGTAGCGGGCGTAACAATCGAATTTCATTATGAGAAACACACTTGTGCCTTGGCCCTAGGGAAGTTGTGATTTTAAAGTTAATAAATTACAAATGTCTGACTTACATCATGATAAGAGATAATTGTATTATTGGAATGTGTAATTCAAATAATGTTATGTTAATGTGATATGTTTCATTTTGCTTAAGAAAGTTGATATTTGTATTCTTTTTTATCATACAACTTGTAACTGACTGCACTTACGGGTGGTTTCCGAGGATTATTATGTGATGTGATTTTATTATTTCCTTGGTACTGTATATATTGGCTTATATGTTCATTTTTATAAAATAATTGTTATTGTTTAGAGATGATACTCTTAATTTGGATTGAAAATATTTTGTAAATATATTTAAATTTATTTTCACATATTCAGTAAAATAGATTCATTGCCTGTATATTATGCGAACATAAATTATAAAAGAATATATTATAAAGACAAATGTATTTAGTTCGATACTATCACATTGCAATAGTCGGTGGCCTAAATATTTTTTTGTCAATTGTTACAGAGACATCAAGTGATAAATACAAAAAAAACACAGTATTTGTGGTTTATTTAAACACTCAGTGGTAAAAATAGTAAATTATAAAGATTACAATTTTACTTTAAGGGAAAATGGGTAGCTCTCAGTTTAATATTTATTAACCTTTACTACCAAAACTGTAGTTACCGATTAAAATTCATTAATTTTCCAATGTTTTGAACTGAGTAGTTTCCTTTTAATGTCTCATCTTAGCGAGTTAATTAGGCTTTCGTATGTGTATGACCTAAATTACGGCTATAAAACGAGTTTTCATACCAGTTTCAATTTTACATTATTACAGAAGAAATACTGGTTGCCAAATCCTTTGATTTTATTATTATTTGTATTATTACGTTCACTGTTTTATTTTAAAGATGTTTATTTTACTTTCACCACGTTATGTTAAAATATATGTGTTATGTACACATTTAATGACTTTTATTATCATACCCTATTTACGTAATAAGAAAGGCTTAATGCTGACCTATAGCACAGATTAAATAAATATACCTATAGGTAGAAGATAGTTTAAAGTTTAATTTTTGTCAAAGATAATTGCAGAAATCAAGTATGTAAAACATAATCTCTCCTAGACATAAGGAGCTCTCATGTCATGGTAACCTGCGAAGCCTTGGACAGTTACTGCTGAGATTGTGCAATGAGAATGATGTGACGACCCATTTGGTGTAATGGTTGAGACGTCGGCTACTACACCAAGGGTTCCTACACATGTTTGGTTGTATTGGTTTGGGTGTTTCTATGTATAATTTAAGTAGATATTTGCAAAAAATATATAAACTTATGTTTAACAGTTATTTAGTCACCATATTATCTACAAACTAAAATGCTTTGTTTGGGGCTAGAGTGCGCTGTGTGAATGTTGATGGATATTATACAGGGTGAATTTTAAATCATTGACATGAATTAATGATCAATCGCAAAGTGTTTTATATGATTTTTATTAATATTTGACTTTTAGGTCAAAAGATTTGCGTCATATTTAGGGGATGTACTTAAAAATCCAAGTATTTTTTAAAATTGCCTATGTCTCCTGTATATGTTTAAATAAAATAAATTTAAGTAAAAGCAAAAAAAGGTTGAATTACGTATACCAAATCTACTCGCGGAATAAAATAAGTGCCGCTAGCTAGATATTCTTATTTTTTGCACAACTTGCATCATTTAGTTTTATTTCTAGTTTAGGATGTTTCCCTCCTATGTTTGAGTATGTTCTCTAGGCAATAGTAATAAGAAAGTTCCTTTAAGGCGATATGGTTTTATATTAGCAAATTCTATCTGTTACTTAAAACGTACAAAAACTAGGTACTAAATACATTTCTTCGAATTGTGCTATATTAGTAAGAAAACAATCTCCCCATTGTGAAACATTCTTCTTTGCTGCTCCGCTCCTATTATTCTCAACGTGATATATAGCTTTCCTCGATAAATAAGCTTTCTAACACTGAAATAATTTTCAAATTAGACCTGTAGTTCCTGAGATTAGCGCGTTCAAACAAACAAACTCTTAAGGTTTTATAATATTAGTTATAACGTATAGGTACTTCGTTACTTTAAGTCAAGATTACCAAATAAAAAATCTCAACACTTTGGTAGGTACTTACCTAATTTTGTCATTTTTTATTCTGTCTAGGTACTATAAGAAAAGGTTTATTGCGCGAGGACTTTCCCTCATATATTGCGTCTGCAGTAACTAACAAAGCACCGACAGGAACATACAAATCCTCAATAGCGTTTATTAGTTTCGCTACTAACATACACGGAAAATACTCGATAATGATAAAAAAGGAGGTACTATAAATGTTCCATGCTAGAAACTCTTCTCTCACTGGGTCGTCTATACAAACACGTTTAGTTATGTGCTACTTTAGAAAAAATATTTCAATAATCATTATTTAGGTAGGTAGAGTACAGTTTTGTATTACTCAACTCTAGATTTGTAATCTAACACAAAAGTATTCATTCAACGGACAGACCAGAATTTATGAATAAAACCAAGTGAACACGTAAATACTTTCGCTTAACATATTTTGTTCTACATAGGTAGATATCTATTAGATCTAACACTTTTCAGACAAGTTGACTAAGGATTTGAATAAAATTTCTAGTTAGCATTTTGAATATTTGTTTCAAAACTGTGTTATGTTATGAAACATTAAGTAACGCTTTTGGTTTTAAGATTACCTTTGTAATAGACTATGTAGTTTAAGAAAACGAGTAGCTACAGACGCTCACATAGTGACATCTAGCAGAGCTTGTATTATGGACACTGAAGGACAGATTAATATACTTATAGTCGTCACTATGATCAGTCGCGTGAGCCTGCGCGACTGGCAGCGGGTTCAATCCCTACGCCAATCTTCGTAACCCTTGCTCGCCGGGACCTCGCGGAGCAAGCTCTCTATTATTTATATATGTATATATTGTTAGGCTGAGCTTAGAGCCTAGCGACCTAGAGTCCCGGCGATGGATTTCTAGGCTTTCTCGGGAGTTAAGTTCCTCCTAATATATTCTTATTTGCTGGTTTGGGAAGCGTTGCCTTGCAAACAACGCCAGGACATTTTAAAACTTCGAGCAAGATTAAACTTCCTGTCGTACACCCACTGACACTTCAATTTATGATCATGAACTACATTTAACTGAAATAAACCTAACCACCTGGATTCAAAAAGCTACTGTAACGTAGACCGCATCCATACTCTTATATAGATCATCATCATCAGCTCATTAAACGTCCCCACCGAGGGGCACGAGCCTACCCGTATAGGGTGATTAGGCCTTAGTCGTCCACGCGGGCCCAGTGCGGCTTGGACGACTTCACACAACCTTCGAATCTCTTCGCAGGCGTGCATGAAGGTTTCGTCACGATGTTTTCCTTCACCGTAAGAGCGTCGGATAACGTACATATATTTTTCGAAAATTCGAAAATACATTGGTACGTGTCGGGATTTGAACCTCAGCCCTCCCGGTAGGAAGGCGACAGTCCACACCACTGAGCCACCGACGCTCTATATAGATACAACAAGATAAATTGTCACGATTGCATACTTCTCTGGGAAGATGCAAACAGATCTAGTTTATTCAAATGGTTACCTGCTCAATATTGGCTTCAATGGAGTTTCGCAAGAAGTTTACTTCGCTCATGAACAATGCTGAGCGTGGGTTCGACCTTAAGCTATTATCAGTATTTAACATTTTACTCATACCTAATTGCTCCATCACGAGCTGATACTAATTGTTTAGTTTAGACTGATTTTGTGTAATTAAAATAAAAGCCCTCTTTGGTAAGAACAAGAAACAAAGACCTTGTGCAGGGTCGATTTAAACTTGTTGCCGCCCTGAGCACTAAAGAAAATGCCGCCCCATTTTTATAGACCTGAAACACCTTTTTCAAATTTTTCCGCCCTACAAAAATTGGCGCTCTGGGCAAAACCCCGATTGCAACTAGTGCAAATCTGCCACTGTCCTTGTGTGAAATTTTTATATTATTTTTAAAAATGTGATAGTGTTATTAAAGTTCGTTTTTATTAATCTTTGCAAACTGTAAGCACCAATACTTAATATAAACTGTAGAAACGATCTAATTTACTTTGATTGTATAGCTTATATTTTGTAATTGAATTATTCTTCTAATATTAGGTTACCTAAATAAGTTAATCCTTTTTAGTTATAATTTAAATATATACCTGTTTACAGAGCCCAATTAAGGAACTTTTAGAACTACTTTTGGGAGAGATCACTAACGATCCAAACACACAAAGCAAGGGAAACTCTTGATATAATGCTAAACTCAGGACTTAGGACAGTAGTGCTCAAACAATTCCTCAAAGCAAATTTCTTCCAGACTTCAAGAAGACTGGAATTATTGTGAAGAAGAAGCCACTTTAAGTATCAAATCAAATATGCCAGCAGAGCATTTTGCGAAAACATTTTGCAAATTACGAAGCCGCATGGGTACGATGATCTTGTTTACCAGGATCACACCCTCGGATCACTTGAAAACCCAGACAGCAAAAATATACAAAATAGAACCTTGAAACAAGTAGATTAGAAGAGTCTTTCAAGAAACAATCTTCACAGAATGCACTCATTCCAATTCCAATGGAAAAAATGAGATAATGGCCCGGTACACATACGATACGATCAGGATGGGTCCAAAGCCTTAAAATTTATGTACACAATTTTATTAGGGGCAAACTATTAGTGTATTAGCGTGTAATAGCGGTGGCTCCATTATATGGACTGTTGCCTTCCAATCTAGAATCCAATCTTCCAATCTAGAGGGGGCAGGTTGAAATACCGCCACGTACCAATGTGTTTCCGAATTTCCGAAATCATGGTGAGGAAACCTGAAAGTCGTGCCCCTTCGGTGGGGACGTTAAATGCTATGATGATGAGGAGCGAACGAGCCCTTCGTTCGACGCACGTATTGTAATTATCTCTTTCTAGTCAAAAATGAATACAAACAAACATGCGCTTTAAAACATTATGTCATTATGTTTTTTTACTTTTAAAAATTGCAGCCTGTTACGATTTTATAAATAATGTTTCAATATTAGAGTTGCGTGTCTGCTTGTTTGCTGACACAGTAATTAATTCTTTCAATATTGAGGACACTGAAATAAGTAGCCCTTAAATAACATCCAGTTAATAGCTTAGGTTAAGCCAATGTTTAAAACCACTTATAATTATAAGAGGGTTATGATATTATCTTGATAGGTTGCAAACTAGGTCAAATTTTTGCATAAACCAGTAGAACCAGACAATTGCGTAGGTATGCGCGGCTGGGATATTTTTAAAGGTTAGTATCCTTGCGAAGTATCCGTAAGCAAAAAAGCCTAGACTTTCGAAATCCATTCTAGTCTATCTATGCGACATTGGAGTGATATAGTATTACATGTACGTTAGCTTACCTACATAGTCTGTCTGTTTAATAAATAAAATTAGCTAAGTTTTAAGTACTTATAGTGTAAGTACTCGTACATATTAGATCAGCCACATCTGTAAGTGGTTTCCCAGGATTGAGGCGAACGAGGGTTGTGGGTGGGCTGGGCGGCACTCGCAAGATACGTGAATGACTCCGCAAGGCCTAAAGACGAGTACTTTAGAAATGCGTCCAACCTTTAGTAACGCATCTGAGACATCATGACACAGATACGAGATCTTTTCACATGTCTATAGTAACTAACTTGTAATGGGGGAACTACTTAGGGTCTAGTATTTATTTTCTATTACAATTTATTTTATAAGCTAGCATTCTTAATTTGCAAGATTTTTAGGATGATTTCAGTGACCCGGATTCATTGTTTAAAGTGTCATCATCAGGTCATTCAACGTTTCCACGGATGGGTCCTAGCATACCTGTAAAGGGTGTATAAGCTGTAGTACACGCGGGCCCAGTGTCCCCCACCAGAACGGAGGGCAACAGCCATGAGCCACTGACGCTCAATATAGGTACAGATAGGTAGTAATAGTTTAAACATAGTTGGCCTACCCATGATTAAACTACTTATAACTATAAATCATAAATAAACAAATAGTATTTAATATGTACCTACATTGTACATCATACTGTCTTAACCTCGGACGAGGTCTTTATCCAAATTAATCAAGGTATGTATAGGTAACTAACTTGAACCCAACCATTTACCTTAACATCGGATTAAATTGCTAATTATTTAAAAAACATTCCTTTAAAACGCTAAAACATTTTTTTGTGCGGCACGTTTAGATAAACAATTAACTAGATGCGAAGAATGAAGAAAATGTAACCGAAAAAGGTTAGTTATTATTCATTTTATTTATTAAAATTTTGACCCTAATGCGTCTATAAAAGGGTACAAAATCAAAAGCTCGAGCATACTACTATGGCACTATGACATCTATGTGATTATAAATGAAAAGTCTGCCCAACTGACGCGATAATCAGAATTTTGCCGCGTACACTTTTTAAGATTGTGTATCATCATCATCAGCTCATTAAACGTCCCCACCGAGGGGCACGAGCCTACCCGTATAGGGTGATTAGGCCTTAGTCGTCCACGCGGGCCCAGTGCGGATTGGACGACTTCACACACAACCTTCGAATCTCTTCGCAGGCGTGCATGAAGGTTTCCTCACGATGTTTTCCTTCACCGTAAGAGCGTCGGATAACGTACATCTATTTTCGAAAATTCGAAAATACATTGGTACGTGTCGGGATTTGAACCTCAGCCCTCCCGGTAGGAAGGCGACAGTCCGCACCACTGAGCCAACGACGAGCTAGATTGTGTATGTAGTTAGTTTATTGTTTATCTAATGTTGTGAGCTGTATGAGCAGTGGGAAGTCATCAACTTTATTATCTTCTATAAATACACACCGCAAAATGTGTTGGTAAGCGCATAATTCAATAACGCCATTCGTTAATTGAAGTCTACGGATGGTTTTAACGGCGAAAAATTATCGAAACAAGAAGGAACTGCTACATTCCAAATATTTTTACAGAACAAAGTCTGTTAGGTCCACTGGTTAAAAAAATAACTACTGTGTGATAGCTCGGCGGCCTACATTATAAGAAATAAATTCAACATATATTATATAGATTATATACAATTGTATATATATATATATTATATACGTACATTATAGAGGCAGAATAGGCGAACATGTTAAGTACCTACGTTATTGCAATCATTAATTATGGTATAAGAAAGTTAATCTCTATCGGCTATTTAATTTACCAGATACCGGATAAACATTTCAAGCCTACTATCAAATTGATGTTAATTACTTCAAGAATGTGTACCTACCCAAACGCGTTTACACTAGGTGGTCTACGTAAAAGGTCTTCAAGAATGCCAATTAAAATAGGAAGAAAACTTTGCTCACAAACTACTTCTTTATTAGAACTTCAAGAAGTCGCTAATTTTATTATTATACAATGTTTAGTTTCGAAATTCGCTTAGACAGTTACACGAGCTCGATATGTAAATCGATACAAACCGAAATCGGTTCCGCTCTGATTGTCTATGTAGGAACAAACTCTTTCGAGGGTTGGGCTCATGTTTCCTATATTTCTCTTGCGATATCGTGTGATTATATCGAACGAACACAAAAAGGTTCAATTGTGCGATGCATGGGAACCGGGTTCAGTAGGCATTTAGTACACACGGTTAACTACCACTGTGTGCGTTTATGCAATCAGGCCAAATAAAAATATTTGCACAACGCCAAACGAAAAGACTAGTCTAGTATTTAAATATTTTATTTTTTTCACGGGGAAATGATTAACGTGTAGACAAAATTTTACACTTAGCCAATTACGCCAATCATATAAATATTTGCAATTATAATTGTTTCTATTTAATTGTTCTAGGCAAGGGTGCTCGACGACCTTGACATTTCCGGCGTCGAAAATAAAATCGTGAATTACGTATCACGATCAGCAATCACGCACCTTGGCAGTAACAAGCGTCGTTGAGCGTAATTTCGAGTCACGGATTTTAGCGACCACGCCTTCGGGATCGACCACTTTTACTTTTGAGGTGCTATGTCGTAGAGGGGCGAGTAAGTTCGGCTCGCAGGTTTGCGCTCTTCAGTAGTTATCGAAGCGCGTGATCGCTCGCGAGACAGTATACGCGCCACTCACGTGTTCACAGCTGTCTGAGGTTCAGTTGTCCCACCGGAGCTCCACAGGTAAACAAACGGAATTGCACATTTTGTGCAACGATCTTGTGATGATTGTGGATCACGTTCTATGTGACGCGTGCTAATAACAACTAAACTGTTACAATTATTTTTATGACATTTTATCAAGTTCATGAAAGAAAGTTTGTTTACTTGTGTAAAAAGTTGTACTGAGTAATATGTGTAAGATTTTCTGATTTTAATTTCTGGAATAGGCTTGTATAACATTATTGTATTTCTTCAGTACGTACAATATAATCAAGTAAGCAATTCACATTTCTTGACTTATATTATTGTTCATGGTTCCAAATTATTATAATGAAATAATATACAGAGTGTGTTGTGATCTAATTTGCTATATACTTATCGTACATGATTTCATTAAAATAAGATTATTGAAAACTTGGGCTATACGTAAGCTACAGTTCTTAGTAAACATTTATTTAGATATCCTTACAGGTTGTATTCCTAAACCGTAAGTCATATTATAGCCGTAATATTGTTCTACAGTTTTTGTTCGTGTATACAGTTTTATTTATTTGGATATTATTTAGCTACGTGTATGCCGTCAGTATTGAATTAATATATATATACCGTGATCCCTATATATTTCCTTTTAATGACCATCCTTCAAATTCTTCCCTTTTTGAAGGAACTAATAACAAGAGTTTAATTGGCACTCTTGAAAGTCGATGGCCACTATTGTTAGCAAATATTAAAAATTGACTTTGTAATTGGGTAATACCTATCATCCGATTTAAACAATAGTCATTGTGTGGTAAATTATACCGTTATGTGTTTACAAACACGTTGGAACAATGCCTGGGCTGTTGGGGAGGAAGTTATTTCATAGATCACTAAGCTATATAATTATAAAATAACACATCTACGATATTTTAGTTAACTATTCTCCGTTGATATACTTAGGATCGCTGCATGTGTGAATTAGTTTCAATTATTGTGTAGCGTCGGTGGCTCCATGGTGTGGACTGTTGCCTTTCGATCGGGAGGGTGCCGGTTCAAATCCCACCGTACCTATGTGATTTCGAAATTAAATGAACGTTATCCGACGCTCTAACGGTGAAGGAAAACATCGTGAGGACAGGCGCACGCCTGCGAAAAAATGCAAAAGGTTGTGCTTGAAGTCGGCTGTCAGCAC
>PQWD01013698.1:0-23442 GCA_019425675.1 Leucinodes orbonalis | reverse complement strand
AGTTATCTTAAGTTCATTAAGATCATTGATTTTATTTTTCATTATTGACAAGATATTTAAGGATAAATATCTACGTGCAGTGCTAACTCAAAAAACAACGTACCCTTTTTTCAGAGGTGTCGTTTTTGTGCTTGGTAGACTTCGCGATATACTTTCATTCATCAAAATTTTATCAATTTAATTTATATTTGATAATGTGATTCACGTGCAGATTAATTTTAGCCTTTATAAATTGTACTTGATGCTTCTAAAATAGCAACAGTTGGTTAAAAATTAGTCTGGTCATGTGTTCTATTACAAATAGACAAAAGTATGATGTCAGACAAACGAATTATAGTTTAAAGATCGTTTATACAGCTGATTTCGATGTATAAGACTGCTAGCTCGTAGTCAAATAACAATCCGCATACAACTGAAAGCACTTTCGTACAAGTATTTATTGGTAGTGAAATGGTTTTAAAAAGAAGGTACAATATTCATAATATATAAATAATTAAATTTTACACGATTATCAAGATTATTAGCCAAGATTTAATTCTACTAGCAATGCCCCTCGTGTTACTCGAGTAAAATGTAGCCCATGCTTTAATCTAGGGTCTTAACTTACCTACTCAATATACAACTTTATCAAAATCGCTTCAACGTTTAGACGTTCATAAGTCCAAATATACACACTCGCAGCTTTCGCCTTTGAACATTATATTTATTTTATCCAATATACAAAAGTATACCGCTATTGTAGCGTCTCTGTATCATGTTGTTAAATTTACTTAAACTTCGGTTGTATCAAATTAAATTTTGTTTTAGTTACTTAACGATTTAACTTCGTGGGCTATCACAACCTTACCAAACGGCGGCGGTTGTTTATTGTACAACTTAACGAGACAATTGCCAACGAATCTAGTTCAGTGGGGGAATAAACAGTTTGATAAACACAACTTAAGAAACACAGATACTCGGTAAACAAACACCCACGGAGCAAAACGAAAAACAATCAGCGATTCGGTAACTTCAGCGAAATCTACTACTACTATTTTACAGGAAAATGGTGAAAAATTTTTATTACTTTTCACCTACGCTTTTCTACGAGGAGCACGTTAATCTTGTCCTTAATTGATTAAACCAGTACATGCTATTTTCGTAATAATAAATATCTAAAAATAAAGAACAAATGTTTGTTGAAAGCTTTAATTTGCTATTAACGTAAAAGTGAAAATCGTGACTTATTACCAAGCTGTGCTCTGCGTATAAGGTTTTCTTTCTGTAAAACCATCCATCGAACTCTATAACAAATTCTATTAAAAGCGCTTTACCAGTTTACTTTTGACGAAGTGACAAACACACACTCAAACCGCCTTAAATATCAGTGATTTATTTATCTATCGTTTACAGAAGACAGGTACAAGTTATCATCAAGAAGGCTGTACACTTAGGCTGTGCATTCGCCAACTTACTAACAAAAAAGCTCAGCATTAGAATTACGCGTGTATTTGTAACCGTGTCGGGGCGGGCCGGGGGGGCGCCGACATAGGGGTGGGGGGGCCATAGGAGAAGGGGGGAGGGTAAGACGGGTGTGAATGGCGGGGCAAGGTCACGGGCGCCGGAAATGGGTTACGGGCGGCGTCCTATCGACCGCTCCACCCCTAATACACATCCTAATAATGTGACCGGCTGTGTTTACTGCAGACTGAAGACTTATTGGCGACTTGTCACTTACCATTTGTTTTATATTTTACGAGTAATTTATTAAGACCCAAATGAGATTCATAACTGTGAAGATTGCTAGGATGATCGTCTAAGTAGTAAGCCTTAGCCGTAAAAATACTGGATACTGTGACTTAGAATCATTACTTCATACTTTAACTACTGCATTTTGATCACATTTTGGTGAGTGTTTTCAAATGGAAATTAAACCAAAATCATTTTTTCAATGTCTTTCAATATGATCTTGCATTAATATTGCGAATATCGTTTTAAATAAGTATGCAAATATTATTGGTTTTTGGTCGGAAAGAAATTTATTTAATTTATGCGCGATATGATACCGTCACCAGAACTCACGGAATCACTTTTGCTAGTTTTCGCTAGGCTCAAAATCTAACCAACGCGTGCAGCAAACATTGACTTAACGTCATCTAATTTTTGATTTGAAATTCCAAAATAGGAGCCATCGCAGCCATCTGGTCAATTAGCCATCTAATTCGGCGCCTAGGCCGTGGGCTTAAATCTAAATTATAATTTATCACTTACATTACAAAGTGTACTACAGCTGCAAACAAACACATTTTTATTGGTTGGCTACTAAATAATAACCAAATTAAAAAAAAATTGAAATGTGAAAATTATAGTCAAATTAATATAGATATTTTAACCAAGTCAGGTCAGGTCAGTTATCCTCTAACACAAGGTTTTAGTGCATAGGTATATCTAACCATACCTATAGGTACGTTGATAATTCGTTATTCTAATTTCTTAAATATCTTTGACGTGCGTTAGTCGATATCCTAAAGCAGACTGTGACGTCATATTTGGTAATACCATACAAATAATCACTCTGTACGACTCGTTAATTGTCAGTATTTTTATTTCGTGCAGATACTTAACGAGGTATTGTCAACCTGCCAACACGCCTTGGACTAGCGAGACGGGTTATTGTAGCCCAAATGATGATGAATGAATCTTGGGCTGAGCCTTATCCAGCAACTGGTTGTATTTGTTAGTCGAATTGATGCCCTTTTGATTGAATGTACATCATTACTAAGCTCGATGTGAGTGCTACATCAAACAAACAATGAGCAACGGCATAGATAAGGTTCAATGGTTGCTGCGCCCGCGCAGCGTGATGAAAACGCTTCCGCGCGCGTTCGTTCGCGAATTTGGTCCGCCATTCATTGGCTGCCGCCGGCCGGCGAACCCGCGGCCTTGCGCCTACGCCGGCGATCCGCGCAGACGCTGCACTCCACGCCAAAACTTTCAAAATTAGAATGTTCTAAATTTAAAATACTATACGTGACGCCCAATATCGTGGAGCAAATGTGATAACTCAACATTACCGCGATTTTGTAAACGAAACGTAATATTCGTAATTACGAAAATTTGAAAATAGCAGCGGAGTATAAAGTTTATAAAAGGACGCCCTCAGTAGGTACGTACAACTGCTTTACAGTCAAAGACATAAAAAAACATTTTACCGACGTAGACGATTTTCTATAAGGCTTAACATAGATTTAGATTGAAACGCCTACCTACATTTTATGTTTGTCTATGAGAGTGCTTTTGTCATGAATGAAACGAAGAATCTCTTGGTCATTTCCCAGCAATTTCATTTTTTTACTTAGATCACTTTAAACTGAGCTCGATATATCGCATCCCGATACGAAGATACTACACAGATAATGTATAATTTCATAAACAACGCCATTTTATTGCACGCCGAACTCGCAAATGGTGATGCAAAGAATTCTGGGAACACGCTTCGTTTGTGCGGCCGATTATTTATCTCGATTATGCGCGCCTAATGGACAAAGTGGTATAAAAACGTTGAGCGAGATAAATTATGCAATATCGGAACATCAATTCGCTTTTGTTACGTACTCGGCCGAGGCGTGTTTAGCATTCAGGTTTCCGTGAAAAATAAGACCAAAAATAGTCGTGGGGTTGTCTGTGGGCCCGAGAGCTAGCTAATTGGCTTGAATTTCTCAAAGCTTAGTCACGATACGCAATCTTTCGTTGTTTTTTGTGAGTCACATTCGCGAAACAATGCGCGACGCCGTTTCCTTATTCGCGTAACTTTGGCTGCGTTCGAAATAATAATAAATATTTATCGTACAGCAGGATAATTTTATGTCAAAATCGGAGGTTCATATCACCGTAGAGCAATATAGAATTAATATAAAACGTGCCATATCCTTGATATCGTCGTTAATTTTTTAATCGATCGGATTTAAAAAAAACATTATATTCGAAACAGAAACCTCTTTCAAACGAATATAAATTTTGAAAACATTAGCTTTTTCCTACTATCCCACTGGTGAAACGTGCTACATGCTAGATACCGTCGTTGTTTTTCATCAGGCCTATATTATCCAAATTGAAACCTATTTCAAACATAAGGAAATCATCAGCTGATTCCAAGGTGATTCTACTTATAGATATCGGCCTTCTTAGATTTGATGTACCAGTCTCTCCCAGGAGTCACTATCTGCCCTATATTGATATTTGTCCTTCTGGAAGGTCGATATCGTCGACAATTTTTTAATTAAACATAAATTACCTTCAGTGATGAGCACATTGCACGTTTTTTCGAATCATTTGCGTAACATTACTGCACCAATATGTATAAACATTGCCGTCTAAAAAATCTATTAGCATTTATTCAATTATTGGCACCCATTCAACTGGTTCGTGAACAATTTGCTACTTATTTGAATTTGAGCTGCGCAAAACTGCGTAACCAAGCTATAAATCTACCTACACTTTAGTGCAGTAGTCGGTAATTATAAGGTATAATTAAGTTACTTATCAAACAAACTGCAAACGGATGAGTCACCGCTATTCAAAGTTTAAGTAGAGCACAGTGTAGGTACGAGTAATGTACAAATATGTTTAGTACGTTGAATAATTTGTCAAATCCATTTGAATTTCAATTTGAAACGTTACAAAAGCGGTATAGTCGAGAATTTGTATCGGTTTTATTGTTATTGTCAATTGTCGATAGCGTAATGAAGCTGAGTACGGTGTAGCGAGAAGAGCTCAGTTTCCCTTCGGGCATTTTGTAAAGCGTTGTAATCCGCAAGGTCGAGCAGGATCGTGACGGTCTCCAAAGACGGCTATTAGGTAATATTGCCTTTCGTAAATTACTCAAAAACTGCTTTTCGCCGATCAATGCCGCGCTTTCAATCTTTTATATTTGACAGTCAGAGCTGGTATTTTAAAAGAGTATCTTGCTTATTAAATTTCTAGTTCGTTTCTTTTTTATACTGGGAGGCAGTTCTATTTACTGTCTTATGTATTCTTCAGTTGATTAAAATACAATATGTACTGTTTTCTGTCCTATGTAGATAGAATTATATAAGTATCGGGAGTTGAAAACCTTTTAAGAGAAGGCTACATACAAAAGAAAAGCTTGGTGTATTTTATACACAATATACTGCATCTATAGTCAGGAAAGAACAATATGAAATGCACTTGTAAATATTAAAATAATGTCTTTGTTTAAACTATTTATTATTCAAAAATAAATGTTTTGTGTAAAAACTAAGGTCAAACAGGGCTAAATCCTTGTAACACGACTGCAGGAGCCTTTGAACGAAAGGTGAAAAAGTTAACACGTGTGTAAGAGTGCAAACGACAATGTAATGCACAAGTTGCATTTGACACTACCAATCTACCTTGACCCGCGGCTGCTAGTTTATTTGGCGGTTGCAAGTTCTTCGTGTGTTGGTGGTAAGTGCGTGCGAGTAAGTCATCCCCATTATATGCATCGTATGCTAACTCGACAAAAGCTTATTGTTTGTGCAGGTGCGCCCGATGCATTCTTTGTTCTCGAAATTAACGCCTACGCCACGAGCATGGAATGCCGAGGATCCTGCCCCCTAATATTTGTTTACGTGAATACATGGAAAAAGTAGTTAGTTACATATGGTCGTTAAACGTGTACGGTTTCCTATGAATATTTCGTTTACATATTGAATTTACCGCGGAAACGAACAATTGTGTTTTAAATAATCAATTACAATGCTACACCTATTTACTTCATTCTGACTGAGGCCGATTAAAACTTAATTGGAAACTAATAGATATTTGCGTTAAGTTAACATTTTTTTGCGAATTATTTTCATACAATTGTTTTAAGTTAACTAGACACATCAATTATTAATTTAGTCTTGAGTTACAATAGTTTTACCCTTAATTACTTTTCAGTTTATTCTTATTAAAATAATTCAAGATTATTCATACCATGCTAAGTTCTATTATTTAAATAACACCAACAAAACTCATTGAAAGAACATCGAATTAGAATGAATTAGAATCGGATAACATTTATATTATCATGGAAATTGTTTAAAAGTTATTTGCAAACTTACATAATAATATGAAACGAACGTGTATGTAGAAAGATAACATAAACATCGTAATTGAAACGTGTAATAATCATTGACATTAACGTAATCTACTTGAATAGTAATAAAATGTCATTTGCAAAGGAGTTTTCTTTTAATTTACGCTTGTAAGTATTAAACTTGCAAAGTAAACGTGTTCTATTTGGGCGAATGAATTTCACTCTGTAAACTCACATTAAAATTAACTGTTAGTAAAATTAGTACAGATAAGTAAATAGTAATTCTCGCAAACACGATAATCAAGTTGTAATGTTACGAGTTTTCTAATTGCCCGATAACCTGTAAGACCCGCGATAATGGTTCAAAATAACACCAGTTCCCACAAACCTACGTTGTTTTACTACGACTCAACTTCATTATTGCAATTAAATTATTACAGTTCTAAATTAGGCTAAAGAGACATTGTTATAGGAAAATTAAAAAAGTATATTCAAGCAACACTGAGCTTACTTTATTAGTTTATTTATTATTTTATTACATACTAATCTTATATTATATTTTAACAGCCCATGTCAGCTGTGATCTCTATGTGATGAAGTGTTTCTACTAGGGGCGACGATCACAACCATCTATCAGCTAGGGTAACTAAAACAATATTGGTTCTTGACGCCTTGTTACTGTTATTTACAACGACATTCTATTAGGTTATGTATCTACATATTTATATTTCTCTTCTACATATCTCTGAATATTACCAAATATTTTTTGGTAATATTCAGAGATAGTTATAGTTAGTTTTGTAACTTCAACACTGGTTAAAAAAGGAATTTACAAAGTATGTTATTAAAAAAATAATTACCAAACAACATTTGACACAATTTATATATTACATGCTAAGCCTACACCGCTTACAAACAGCTTATAGTATTTCGCATTGTACCCTAATTATAGAACAAAGCTGTGTTTATGGTTACACGACAGACAACACAACGTCATGTGGGCTGCATACTGAATTATGTACTATATGTACCTACACATAGGTACCTTCAGTTGTGTGAATAAAATCTATTTATAATGTTGACGCTGTGCTCCACATTCTTATCTGGCTTAAAACTCGTCTCAAGTAATCTAACACAGATGTCGGACATAACAACTTGTTAATACAAGTACTCGATAGTTGTAAACGGTAATTCGTTAACCGTAAAGTGTCGTAAGACCAAACAGGATAGAATTTATTTTGTATACTAATACAGGCAACAAATGCAGGTTAGGTCATTGGCTGAATCACCTGATTATCCGAAAAGAAAGATAATTTCGTGCTTCGGTGAGGATGTTAAGCCATTTTCTCCATTCATCTTAGTATGGTAGTCATTGATACCCAACCAGCAAGCGTGGAAAGTTGCGGCCCAATCCAAAGCGATATTGTGAGGAGTGGCTTGTAAACTGCCTCATTAGATGATTATTTAATTCAAATAAGTGAAATGTGAAATTTACCATTGCTAATAGTACTTTTGTTTGTCAACAGTGCGTCCGATGATCTCGGCGAGCCTCCCCGGCGAGGCGCTGGCCCAGCTCGGGCAGCTCGGGCCCCTCAGCCACCTGTACCCGCCGCCGGCCCCGCGGCATGACGCCCGAGTTCCTCGCGCCGCCGCCGCCCGTACGCGCGGTACCCGCCGCGCGGCGCGACGCCATGCCCGCACCGCCCGCGCCCGCGCCCTTCCCCTCATACACCCCTTTCTGCCGCATTACGCGCCCTACCTGTACCGACGAGGGCGCCGCAGCCATACCCGATGCGGCCGCGCCCCTCGTCCGGGTTCGTGCCGCCGGCGCCCGCGCCCCACTCGCCGCCTACGTCCGCGCCCGCGCCTGTGCCGTCGCGAGAGGTTGGTAATCATTTGATATTAGAAGACCTACATAATTCATTGAAATAGTCAGGCTCTATGGGGTTACTTTACCTATGGTCTTTGAGCAGCTCGGATAGAAATAATACAAGGTAAGAATTCATAATTTGGTCTTGCCTGAGGAAAACTAATCTTCCCAAACTCCGTGCGGCGAAAGGTCTGGAGATGCCTTTAAGTGTTGGTAAACTGCCAGCGCCCTTTCCCTCGTAATATTCATTTAATACCAGAGAATAGGTATTAAGGACGCCTTGCCGCCCGTCGCTAGTGAAGACTGGATGAGGAATTGGGGAACCTATGTCAGCAGTGGACTGCAACAGGTAGAAAAGAGAGAATGGAAAGAAGCCGTGTGTATTGAGGTCTTCACACCTTTAAATCAATACCCCAAAAAAGACTCAAGTTTTATGGCTCCCTCCTAATTTTCCTGGTTGCTTTTTCCAGGAGCCCCCCATGTCCCCGGAGAGATGTGCACCCGACCGCCGCTTCTGCCGAGGAGTCCTTATCCGACTAGAAGACGGATCCTTGCGGCGAGTCGAGGAGATGCGCACTGAAGACTTCGTGATGAGCGCAGACAGAAACGGAGACCTTGCATTGACGCAGTGTACCTTGCTGCGGCTAGACGAACGGGGGGACAAGCTTGCGCTTACCCTTACGTACGACAGGAATCGCTCTCAGGTAAATAAATATACCAGTCATCAGCTTATTTAACGTCCCCAGGGGCACGAACCTACCCGTAAAGGGAGATTAGGATTTAGTCGTTGGGCCCAGTGCGGATTGGCCGATCACCTTTGAATCTCTTCATAGGCGTGCGCAGGTTTCCTCACGATGGTTTCCCTCCCCTTAAGAGCGGCAGACAAACGTCAATATCATTTCGAATAGACAATTCTATGTGGCGGGATTTGGTCGATGAGTCGGTGGAGGCATCAACTTTTATCAATAAGTCCGGAGCTTCATTATCCATTCGGCACGATAAGACGATTAAATTTTAGGTCGTAAGAGGCTCGGTCCCCTGATCAGGAGACTTGTTAACTTTTTACACCCAAATGAATGGGGAGGCATGTCGCACGACCAAACGTTTTGTTTTTGAGACTACTTCAGACCAGTGAATCTTTACATGCTCGTGGAGAGTGTTGAACGTGACCGACGATAGTTTGTTGGTACCACCAGCAGTACTCATGGTCAGCATTTAACTGTGTAAATAATACGATGATGGATTATACACAACGTTTTAACTATTTATACCCAATACTGTAGTTCATGAAATTTGAAACACATAGTAGGTATCTATTGCGGCACATAAATACACTTACTTTATTTTGTTACCTACATAGCAACAGTGAATAAAATAAAAATTCTATTAAAATTCAAGGCTAAGCAACTTTAAATAATGCAAATGCATGACTTTCACGATACAACACCTAAACGCATAGATTACGATTCATATGTATCTGTTCTAGTTTCTAATAATGCGTCACAATTTCAAATAAGCTTTTCTAGGTTTTATAGAGAGCACACCATAATAACAGTTAATAAGTTCATATTACCAACTATGTACTTTAATCTCAATAAAAATAATAAACAAAAAAACCCGCTTACGTCGGTAGTCAACCTAATAAAAACGACCTTTGAATATACGTCCATCATACCAACCACATATTTATGGAGAACTTTTAAATTCATGTTGTCTAATTTACATTTCTATTCATATTCACTATGCACTGTATTTTTCATGAATCCATGATACTTTATAGAATAAAGTACTTACTTAGATAGTCAGACGAAATATGTAAAAGTACCGTTTAAAATTAAATGGTATCTATCGTTAAACTCAACTAAAGTGTTATATTCAAAAAAACTTGAAAACATATTTACAAAAGAACAGTTTTATTTAAGAATCTACCACCGGTTCGAAGGGTTGTTATCTATTGAGAAAACTGGCAAGAAACTCGTAAAATTACTCTTTTCAAAAAATGCCTACTTGTGTGCTTTAAAACTACATCCATCACCATATTATCGTTTACCAAAACAATTTATTTTCGCATAACCAACAACACATTAACAATTCCAGGTGGAGTTGGAGTCAACTGTGGAGCACCCGTTCTTCGTGTACGGCCGCGGATGGGCGTCTTGCAAGCCCGAACGCACGCTAGCCCGTACGGGCTCACCGTACAACGGCTGCAAGTAGGCGACGTGTGTGTGTCGCTAGTAGCGCGCAACACGCCCGCCCCACCCACCCACCACGGACCTGCGCCCCACAAACGCACCCAGAAAACCTCAGCGTCAAAGAAGACGCCCGCAAACGGCGGTGGTCCGCATCAGACTGCGAGGACGACCGTCCACCACCAAGAAACGCTGAACCCAACCCAAATGTACACTGGACATAAGTGTTGTGAACTTTGTTGCAAAAACGTTCGGACCGTTTACTTTTCTCATACGTGAAACGTTTGTGACGAGCCATTATACTGTACGGTCTACGCCGAACAGGCAAACCCAGTGAGGAAGTGCCTATGGCACACGTTTGCAGCGATCGGCAGTCAACATTCGTACGCTTATGATATCTATTCGGGAACTCTAGGTGCTTTTCATTGTCGGGTGCTTCTGTACGCGTACGTGTACAATGATTTGTAAATATGTATGTTACTTAGATCAAAGTTTAACGTTACACTCCATGACTAAATTGTTGTGTCACAAATGTAGCGTTAGTGACTCCAACGCGTTACGTACGCAGCGTTAGGTTTGACTGGTTGTAGTCGATTAATCGACACACAATTCGTTAATACTTGTGAGAACATTAAATGTTTAAAATGTACCGTAGCTCCTTAACTAACTCATGGAAAACAAAACGTTATAAAATATGGAGTTATTTTGAAACGAGCACAAAAATAACAATGACTAAGCTTCTATCAGATCTTATAATAGGTTAGATATGTGATAACCAATGAGATTCAAAATCGCAGATGACATGCGATCATGCATATTTTAGACAAAATCAAAAGGTACAATGAATGTTAGGTAGTTATGTAGTTGTAATGGGCTGGCGTGTGCTTAAGTCTTGACTGATATCCCGTCATTCGTGCGTTTTCCGGATCATTTCTAGGTAACCGCAGTCAAGTGGAATTTCCACGCTCCAATGGTTGTGACTGCTACATATCCACAGAGGGCGTTAGTGTCGCCCTGATAAATTCAAAGGGATTCATTAAACGGGCATTCATATACCGTGTCCTATGTCTTTCCTCACAACTGTAGATACTTGTAAGACAACTTCGCCGTGAAGAAATGGCAAAAAAATCTTCTGACAAATAATTTGTTCGTGTATAATATTACTGTTGATAAATAATTATATTGTATTGTAAAAAATAATATATATTATCATCACTATAATTAGATGTCATCTCTTGATTTTTGACGTCCATGTGTGATACACATATAACTTTTGTATGAGAAGATGTTACATAATAAACACAGTCTGTGATATTTTGTAGTTATTGGTCAAAGTAGGTATGAAGTATTGCTTGAATAATGGAAATATATATGTTTTAGAGTAAGTGCGTTATTGGTAAGAAACTGTTGTTGTATACTCAAAAAATTCGCTAAAAATTTTAACCTAAAGACAAAACACGTAGCGTCTGTGATTTATATACATATATCGTTATGCGTAACGACAAATGCATGGCCATATCAAAATCAAATTGATTTTTGTATATTTATCATTAAGTAATTATGATTGTAATTGTAACAATTTGTTGTACGTCCTGGATTCTAATGTATTACGCATAATAAGAGTCTGTTAACTCGATCAGTTATGCGGGGGTGAAAGTAAAATTCTTCCCTGCAAAGCTTTGTCGGGAATGCTCAATGGAGTCTCGTACGTACGCTTATCCGCGTCACCATCGACGTACACAACGTCCATTGCGCACTGAACTTGCCAAATTCGCGTGTTAGCCCAATAAACCTTGTTAAAGTGGAAATGGTTCGTTAAGTTTGCCGAGTGTTAGTTTCATTGTACCGTAATTGTTACGTGCTTATTAATCGTATGTTAAATATTAACCAACCACCATTGAAGGACACCTCGACGGCGGATGGTGTTGTACAAAAGTTAATAATTTGTTGTATAATGTATGTAATTCTAGTTTTATCGTCTTATATTATTTTAATTGTAATGAAAGATCTCATTTTATTAATCGGTATTTTCTAACAAGGCGTTTCATTAGATCATGACTAAGCCTACCTCACAAACCTTAAGACTAGTGTATCGCCGCGCGGCGCCTAGCGGCCCCACCGCCGACAAGTCTAAACAAGATCTCAATTTGATGAAAATAAACTTTTGAAAACTGGGACGCTTTACTGAATGTTGTGGGATTGTAGTTTCTTCGAAGATATTACTTAAATTATAATAGGAGCATTTATTTTTAAATGTGGGCACTCGTTCCGTCGCGTATCCTGCAATCGCTCCAATTTCGTTGCAGAATATTCATTTAGTACAAAATTTCTTTACAAAAAGTATTATTACCCCCAAAATTCTAATTCGCAGAGTATTAGTTTCAAAGAACGGTGCTATTATTATCATTTTTTAAACAAACCTATTTCGGGCACAATCGACATGTTGTACCTAAAACAGAGTTTTAGCAACATACCTACATAAATTAATTGCCAACGATGTTGGCCTTACGTCGGTATATCAGTGTTCTTCCGCGCCTTCTACTAGTAGATTTAGCGAGTCAATTATATGTATGTTTGATGATAGTTATCTATATATCTACGCGCATTACACACATGGCGCTTAACATCAATAAGGCCCACTGTATACATGCAAGCATCAACAGCTATACCTGGCATCAACGTCGCTGTCATCCCAGTAGATAGTGGGTCTTAAAGGCGTCACATTTTCTATACTTCATAAAAACTTCGTTAATATCAATATATTTAATTTTGTAATCAAATTGGTATTTACACTGACCAGACAATATCCTTAATAATATCTTGAGACATAAATATCGAAATTCCTATGTGTTAATTATTACGTAACGTTTTCCTTCATGAATTTACAGATGAAGAAAGCTTTAGTTCAGTTATTAAAAGACAGCAGGCCGTTTAAATGTAGACAAAGTTCAACAAAGATGTCTTAGTAACATAACAAAAGTTGATCTCTCTTTGATAGAATATTGAAAATGAGACAATAGTAGTGCGTTCACTCGAAGATTTCCATCACGTTCCTGGAATCAAACTTAGTCTCCGTAAAATTTACGTTTTATGAATTTAATAAAGTCCTAAAGCTATGGCTGTTAGAGGGCATTAAACAAATAGGAAAGTTTCGCCTGTATCATAACCCAATAAGGTTTAAAATCTTGTTACACCTATTTATTTAATGCCTAACAAAAGTCAAGTTATATAATCGATATTTTTCTACTCACATCGAGTAAACACACTATTTGGAATGGATTTGTGTAACCCACGTTGCTCGCTTAGCAACCACGAATTCTGTTTGACGACTTTCAAAAGTTTGCAATTCTTATTGAATCATAAAATATTTTTATAACAATACTATTTTATTTTTGTACTTAAATTGATAAACATGTACATTGAACTTAACTTTTAAATTGCAATAAATTGTTTACAACGAATAATTGTTATCCACGTCCTTAACCGAATTGCAGATTTTTGGTAAGCATACAAACGGAATAAACTAGAATTATTTTAATGTCGCCAATCTTAGAGACGGCCAGTAATGGTTTTAATAGTTCGTATTAAACCTTAACTAGTTTACACACACAAGCATCGTTTGCCAACCGTTCAGGTGTCACAAACCAATCGACCATTTGAATTCAAAAAAACATAATTATTATTCACGTATATTTATGGAAATTCGAGTTTAATATATTATTATCACTTCTAAAATTCCCATTGTTTAGTGATTGGTATTTAAACTGCCATTCTTTATGTTCAATATATTATTATGACCTAAGTATTGCAATATTTTTGGTGTTAAAATTACGTTATGGACGTTGCTTTAATTCATAAATAACATTTACTTTCAAAATCCACCAATTACTCCCTTCTGCGGGGCATTCGTCTTCCCGCAGAGCAATGCTATGGAATTCGTTCTTAACGGATATACCATAGTAAGATAATAACTAACGTGCCATAAAAGCACATATGGACTCGAGATAATATTTCCAATAATCTATATTTTGACCGACTTGCGTGATCGTCTATCGAACCCTCGGGAATATTCGTGCCTTAAAATTTACCAGTAATACCTATCACAATACGACCTATATACGAGTAATGTGTTAAATCTGCCCATGCATAACGCATTTCTATTTGAAATGTAAAAAAATACCCGTTAAAACGCCCTCTGGTTGACAAACGATGACTTAACGATTAATTCGACAGGTGATTGTGCCATCCGTACCAGATTAGTATCAACTTTAAAATATGAACTTTATGTTATTGCTACGGATATTTGAATTATACCCGATAAACCATCAATTTTGTAACACAAAACCGTTTTGTGATAAAAACATATTTTACAAAAAAGCATTATATGTTGCTTAGCATAACATACTTCAAGTGTTTTCATATAGCTGACACTTTTCAATGTGTTAGATTATATTGTAGAGAACAGGTAATGTTGTGTCATTTAATTAATAGATAAATAATTATTATATAAATGTTATGTAATTATATGACAGATATGGCAAAAATATATATGTATATTTTATTGTATAGCGGAATGAGTACTATTTCAGAATTAATGTAAATGAAAAATGTTATAGAAGGAGATAATATGTAAAAGATAAGTTAATTGTTTGTAAAAGAAGAGAAAATATGTATAATTGAATTTGCTACTTGTTTGTTTCATTTACATCGAGAAACCTTACCATTAAACATATCGCACATATTTTGTACAATTTTTCCTTGTTATGAAAAAGTACATAAGTGACATGAAAGTCAAAGAACAGTTTAGAATTACAAAAAAGTTATCACATAACCTGTCAGCTATTTTCCTTTTTATGTAATGACATTTCATTGATAAATTTCAGTACCTACCTACAGGTTGCCATACATATAGTATGCGACAAGTGGATATGTTGCAATTTCTTAGTGTTGTGACATTACGTACTAGGTAGGTAGGTAGTTTGATCGCCGTTTTTCCATGCATCAAATAGAATTAGTTAATTTAGGTTTATTATAACTAAAACAAAAATAATTCTGATTTATTCAGTTTAGGCTATCGTGGTAAACGCATATATGAACATACTAAAATTGACATTGTTAATTGCCAAACAAGGAATTCACTATTAATTTTCATGTAAATAAGAAAAGAGTTATAAAATATATAAAACCGAAAACGCGACGATAAGGCTACCGAAGTCATTTTAAAACACGAACAACAAACGTTACAGCGAGATGGAAATCAATAACAGCGGTCGCATATTTATGCCCGTGCAGCACTAATACTAAGGCGAGCGCGGGTGAATGTGGCATGCGGGGTGTTCCTCCCCGCGCCTCATACCCCGATTCCCATCTCGAATCGGCGCGTATTTTACTTATTTTGATTTAAAAGGTAAATAAATACAAATAAATCGTAAAAAGAGTCTGCAGAAAAGTGAATGCAAAATAATACACTTAATAACTGAATTGAATCACAAAATCACCATTAGCAATGACTTTTTATACATTTTATTGAGACTCAAACCAACTCTTCTCTGTTTATCCTCCACTATAGGCAGTCTACCTACTGCTGGACATAGTCTACCCTAATGTTATTGTCACATACTGAAATGTTCAATTAAAGGGTTATCAAAATCAAAGAAAAGCTACTTTGACAATAACTAGAGATCAAGTTCAAAATTATCATATCTAGTTATATAATATATACCCACAATCTAAAAATACATTTAATATTAAATTGTATTTATTATTTCATTTTAATTATTTTTGTCAGCAGAGGCTCACTAAACCACAACCCATATATATTTTACAATTTTTTATTAACCAGTAAGAGAATCACAACATGGAATACTAGAATAAGTAGTACAATACACTAAAGTGCCTAATTCATATATCACTTGAGGTCGAGTTTTACCTTCTCTCCGGGTTTGAACGCGGGCATGCCCAGGTAAGGACACGTACGCACATCGAAAAGCATCCCCCAGGTAACACTGGAAACCACAAATCTAATGTTAGGCCGGTTCATCAATATAGTTCAATACTGGGTCGTCTAGGTAGGAACCGTCGCAGTGTCAGATATCGTCTCGTGATATAAAAGTCTATGGACTTTGTGTTTCGGGATGAGGGCACTGTAGCTAGTGAATTACCGGGTATAGGAGACCTCACATCTGTTGTCTCCAGGACGGCGCATTGATGGAGAATAAATAATAATTGTTTTTTTTAGTTGTTGGTCTCCTTCAATGCCGCTCTGTCGTGTCAGGTGAATAAGGTGCACTTACCACCAGGTGAGCGTCCTGATCGTCCTGTTCATTTCAACATAAAAAGGTTACTTCTCATATTTTTTAATAAACTGACACGAGTTTTTTTTCGGCAGCTTTAAAGTAGATCAATAATTTAATTTAATCTATTCGAATAACTTTTGTTAATGTGAAACGACCCTTAGTTTGGCAATAGAGGAATGAAAATCAAGTATGACAACTTCATTACTGCATTCCACTGTTATCGACAAGGTTTTATCCATGAATGAGATAATTATTAATTAGTTGAAATAACCCTTTGGCCTCGACGGGCTCATTAGTGCGGCCTGTGCCTTCCGATCTGGATGGCGCAGAGTTCAAAATCATCATTCATCATCTTTCATGCTGGAACAGTATTTTGTATCTTCATCTCGTTCAAAGTAAAGTATATATTTAGTGAAAAAGTAATAATGCTGTTGTAAACAGTTGGTAACCCTACACGCGAGCCAATACTGTTTGTGGGTGTTGAATTGCATTTTAATATTGTAGCCAGGGACTGACAACGGCTTGTTGTGATTCTTTTTCAGGCAATCACACGCACAAAGTGACTCACTGCAATCTACCTTAAAATTTGAACTTAGTGATCTAAACTCAATGCTAAGAACACATGATCAGAGCGGGGAAGAGGCGTGGGTGACCGCGTCCAAGGGGCCTCGGCGACTCGAAGGCCCTCAAACTCAATATGCATATAATTACTCATGTAGTCTAGCATTTATTATATATATTCCAGTGTAATCTAAATGAAAAGTCTGCATTTTTGTGAATAACGATTTGTGTACCAAAATTTTTTTTTCGTAACAAAATCCATCCCCTGCGTCATCCTTAACTTCATACATAAAGGGGCCTCGCAATTAAGGTCTTACCCCATGCACATAACCCGAAATAGTTGTTAAGCATATTTTTTTGTTTCATAATAATACTCACACTTCCACAGAGATGATTGGGCGTGTCTTTAGTTCCCCGCGAAGTTCTCCGCCAGTCCGCATGAGCAGTCTGCACACGCCTTTCTTTTACCAGTTGTAGCACACACTGAAATTCATAGAAATATTTTTTACAAACTACGTGCCTAACAAAAAACTCGTTAAAAAAGGTAAACAGTAAATTATAGGTAATAGTTGGAATGCATCAAATATGATGATAATATGCGTGCACATCAAAAGTCTAAAAAAAGTTTATTATAAGGCACTTAATATACCGGTTATAAACCGGCACATTCGTCCATATAATGTGACTTTTTTTTTACATTATTTAAATACTTTTAATTTTTCAACTTCACCAAAGGTAAATAAATTCTACAATATTATCACTTATATCACCAGCCCCATTCAACGAAGCCAATCATCAATGACCGTCAAACAGCTCAATGTAACACATGAATAGAAGTTCGGAACACAAAACCTCAAGCTGACATCACAGCCCGCCGCATTACCGGTAAGTCATTGTACCTTTATTTGGAACACAAAACCTCAACGTTCCCACTTCAAATTCAGACAATGGCCTTGCTGATAATAATATTCTTTTTTGATAACTAACGTCATATTTTACTGAATCTCAATAAATAAATTATCAGTAACTAAAAACAGTTTATAGTTTATTTACATCAGTAGATAATTGTTAAATTTGTGGGAATGGAAAAATATTATTTTACAGTGCTCATTAAATGGTATTGAAGTGGGAAAGACACAGAAAAAGTTCATTAATAACTTGTAATAAAATAGAAATGAAATACATTTGAAGTAAGGTTTTATTTTATGAGGTACAACTATCTAAAAGTAAAATCAACCAACAAAAACAGTTAACATCTCATCCCTTTAAATCAACCAATGTAGGCACAATAAATTTTGAACACTTAGTATTTTATTATTTTTTAAACATTTTAAGCAAAACTGGATTAACAGTCAAATCAATCAAATAATGCAACTAATGTTAAATATAAAAGTGATAAAATGTTACCTCTAAGCGATTGCTTGTCTGGTTTTTTCAGATCATCTTCGTCTAATAGCTGGTCAGGATCAATAGTGTCATCATCATTGGCCCCATTCCAAGCAGATTCCACTGTGTCATCCAGTTTCCATACTGCAGGCTTACCACCAAGTTTTAGTGATGCCTTGGAACCAACCTGTAACAAAAAATTATATATTTTTATCAACACTATGTCCTATTCAACCTACGCAGTCAACCACTTGATGGATATGGTCTCCCCATTTTGCGCCAGATATCCCTGTCCACAAAACATCAATGCTACATCACCAAATAATTTATACCCTTAGAAATATGTTTAGTCTTTTTGTTCCTAACTCTTTGATGATGAGATTGTTACAGGAGGTGTAATACATCAATTTAGTGTAAAGCTGATATGAAACCCACTTAACCACTAGAGATGCTTTAACCCATTGAATGCTGGGAATCCAGACAAAGGAAATTTATTGTCTGGCGCCTTATGACATCACTGGCAGTCAAAGGGTTCAAGCATCATAAACAATAGATTTTCCATTGTCTGAATTCTTGATCAATGCATAATTATAATCTCACATTCAATATAATTTCCTGTAGTGATGGTATAAGAACACATGTCACCTCAACAATTCCAGTGACAAAAGAGGTGGCTTAAGAACACATTCAGTCAAGAATGATTTAGCAGCACTATCTCTATCCTACTAAATAAAGGTTATGTAGTCATACAGATTACTGCCAAGGATGGCCATGATCATGTTATATTAGTAGTAATATAATCTATTGATATGTAAAGTGTTTCGGTTAATAACTGCATACAAAATTATAGAGAATCTACCATTCCAGATAACATTTATTTTATCATATTGCACATTACAATGCAACAGTTTCATTTATCTTTACATAAGATAATTATTTGTAGTGGCACACAAATGTTTGTACTGCCCAGGAATCGAACCTGGAACCCTTGGTTTAGTAGCCAACATTGCAAACACTACACCAAATGGGTCATCATAATGTCAAGTAAATAATGGAACTGTGGCCCGGGTCTTTTGCTCTGCCAGTTTTTACCAAAGACCTTATCAGGATGTCCATCTATCAGGCCAAATGGTGATCGATTCTAGACAACTATAGAGTTATTTTTCCATATACTAACATAGGAAAAAATCATACCTCAAATTTAGGCTTCTCAGCCACATAAACATTATCCAATTCTCTGGACACATTAACAAATCCATTCAATTTTAGTGCACTGGTCAGATCATTTGCTTCCTTCACAACTAATTTGCCACTGGGTTTTAAGAGTTTCACAATAATGGCTAGTAAGCCATCTGTGTGACTAATACTGTGTGGTGGTATCCAATTTGATAATATGACATTGAATGATGACAATGGTCTGGAGGTTAGAACAAATTTTTAGTATAATACAAATACAACATTATTAATTTAAAACAATGTTTGTTATATTTTAATGCATTTATATTTAATTATGTACAATAAACCTTTAAAAATTTAACAGCTTTGAAAATGCATTTCTAAAAGAAGTAGGTAGTTTCAAAGTTACTTTTAGGACTGAGTTACTTATTAACTCAAAAAGTTTGATTACTTACATTCTGTTATCATTTCCGAGTTTTCTAAAACAACATCCCTATTATTTGTGAGAGATTTAATTTCATTAACCACGTTACTCAGGTCATTTGGATCACATCCTTTCCAAATCAATAAAACATTATCACCGGCTTTAATGTTATCCATTTTTGCACTGATGTTAGAAAAAATTATAGCACCTTTTTCCAAATTAAATTAAGCACGTTACAAATGTGAAACAATTTTTTTTTACTCTGCTTGTGATGTAAAGACGGATTCGATATATATAGTTGTGGAAGAGATGTGTCAAGTCAAGAAGTCAACTGTCAAGCAAGACCACAAGAACAACTTCATTTTAAAGCCTTTTGCCAGTCAGTGTCACTTTGACAGCAAATTTGCTGTCCGAAATTGTCTATATAACATTGTTCTCATTATAATAATATGTAATTTACCACATTTCATAAATTAGGTTACACAGAATAGAAACTTAGCTTTTGAAAAATTTTGTAATACTAGTTTAGTTTTAAATTTTGTAGTTTCGCTATTAAGTGTACATAATGTGTTTATCATTGTGGAAATTCGGATTGTTTTAAACTGACATATAGCTAATTCGGAACTTGTCGATTATTGTGATGTCGACTTTTATATACTCTTTGATGTCGACTTTTATATACTCTTTGATGTCGACTGTCTGTGATTGTTTTGAGTCTCTTGATCAATTATGTTTTACGAAGCCTTTTACGCCGGTTTTTGGGCATCGGTTGGCAGTACACTCGGAAAACTGTCTGGTACTGACTCAGTAGTTGTAAGTACTTGTTTGTACCTTTTAGGTTACAATTAAATTCCATTAAAATTTACAAAAGAAACAAATCCGGCCAAAAAAAAGTAAAATGTCATTTTCGTCACGTTGTCTTTTTTATTTAAAACTTTTAAGCTTTGATCATTAGTTTATTCCACCACAGCATAGGTTTCATTATGTTTTTTAGTTGTGTTTTGAGGGTTCCATAGCCAAATAGCAAAATACAGAACCCAAGATTTTTCATGTCTATCCGTCACACCTTCTTTTCTCCGTAATTATAAGAAGAATGATACTATTTAAACTCTGTAAGTATATGTATTCTGGGAATCGTGTTAAGGGTTTGTACAAGAAACTTAAAAAAAAAACAAACATTAATTGGGGTTACCTAAATATTTAACTTTTGACGAACCATCGCGACGGCTCTTACACCAAGGCACGGTAAATGTTAATAATACCGTGACCAAGGGTTCCGGGATTGATCCCCGGGGTACGTTTTTCAAGCGCATATATGTATCATGGACGGTGTGGTATGTATATATGTTCCCTGCTGCAGCCTAAACGGATTGATGGCTTTTAAAATAATATGTCTTTTCATTAATTTGTCTTCAAAGCGCGAGTGTCACAGGATACATAAAAAATAAAAACAGGATATAAAAGTATAAAAACTCAAAATTGATTTTAAACGCCGCTTTGTAAGTTTAAAAAAAATTCAATCCAATCGAATGGGGTATCGTTGAATAAGTCTTTTAAGAATAGTATGGGTGTGTAATAACTGTTTTTCGTTTAACAGCTTCGTTAATTTTTTATTGAATTGGAACTCAAAAATTATTTTTCATCAAACCGACACGTTTTTTTTTATAGATTAAAAAAGTGTATATTTAAGTAACGCCACAGAACATTTTACATTCAATATAAATGCATTAAAATGTTTACGAATTTATAAACCCAAAACATTTTTTCTCGAGTTTCTTGTGAAAATCTTTAACAAGTACAAAGTTTGAACAGTATAGTTTTGATAATTCTGATAATTCCGGAGAAAAATGACTGAGACATACGGATGGACAAACAGACAGGCGATATGACGAATCTAGGCACATAAGTAAGGGTCTTTGCCATTTGGCTACGGAGCCCTAGAAATTATAAAGAGCACATTAAATGCACATAACCTACATGCAGTGGCGTGCACTCCATACATACAAATAAGTAGTGCATATCCTGTGCGTACAGACAACCCGGAAAATCCCTAACATATTAAATGCTTCCCCCTTATTCGCCCATTTTCTTCACAGATTTGAAATCAGAGGCGATCTGCTGTCAACAACAGCACTTAGTTTGCCATAAATTAAAATTATTTATTGTTTTTGCGATTGGTGTCACTTTGCATACCCTTCTCATAATCTCTGTGCACGCCACTGCCTACATGTTTTCCTACTGAAAGGATAAATCCATAATAAAAAAGAATAATCGAAATTGGTTCATAAACGACGGAGATATCCGCGAACATACAACAAAGTTTCCCGCTATTTCTCTGGTCTCCATCATCAGACCCTGACTTCCTTAAAGTGGGACCACCTCTGAAGTATCGTCCTTTCAACAAAAATAATCATCACAATCGGTTCATAAACGAAAAAGATATCCGCGGACAAACAACAATTTGACCTATTTTCGACTTGAACAATGTCGTATTACTCAAAAAAAGCATGCTTACGGTCAAATTGAGTAACCTCCTTTTTTGAAGTCGGTAAAAAGGTTTCATGACCTTTGCTTCGAAAATAAACACCACAGAGTTGTTACCCGCATTGTACTTTTTACCGCATTTGGTGTCCAAACGTATAAATTAATTTTATTAGTGAATAAAGTGATTTCCCTACAGCTATGCCCTGCGGGAAGGCTTGTGCCGTGTAGTGGACCCTTTTTAACGTCTATGATAAAGGTTAAAAAAGTTTTTTTTGTTAAAGGGCGATAGCTATGTAATATGGTTATTGTTACTGGTCCTCATGGTGATTGTGAACACTTGGGGATGCAGACATTACCTGCGCTCATTAGACGCAGCCTCTAACTCGGTCGCACCCACTGTCATATCGGCGGCTGCAAGTTACGTCTTATCTGTAAGTTATGCAAATCTTACTAACATTATCTTAAGTATCGCAGATAAATAGATATCGCCTTTTGAAAGACTGGCCTTTAATATTGAATTCTGAAATAAATTAAATTTCAGTGTGTTCATTTTGTCCACAGGGTGTCATCGGCATTTTTTTATTCGATGAAGGCGCTTCGCTGCGATGGTGGTGCGGCGCTTTCCTTATCATACTAGGGCTAGCTTTAGTGGCGCGTCCTAGACATAAATTGAAATCAAAATAGATTGCTAGAATTCAAAGTATATTGCCATAGAAGAAGCAGTGGTTTACTTGCCTACACTTCAACCTACAATTCATTACAAAAATTCAAAAGGGACAAGTACGATTTCCATAATCGCATATTTGTGTACCTATTAATACAAGAGTTACAAGGTTAATGTAACCGTCTTAAGATTATAGCCGGGAACGACGGCTTCACGAGCCCGGAATTATCTTTATTTTCGGACAATCAAGTGATTCAGCCTGCAACGTTTTAACCAAAGTAGGAAAAATCGCACAATGTGACGTTTCCCCCGAAATATTTCTACTTTAAAA
>PQWD01013697.1:0-16565 GCA_019425675.1 Leucinodes orbonalis | reverse complement strand
TAAACGACGGCGGAAAGCGCCGGCAAACTTGAAATCTTCGCTGCTACGGTTAATTTGTACGAGTGTAATATGTATCAATCAAAGTATAAGATGCTTTAGCTCGTTTGAATGTGATTAAAACGTGCGTTTACACGTGCAGTTGATTAGGGTAGGTTCTGGAAGGTTTGGTTTGCAACGTTTATGCTGCAATTACTATAAATAATCTACAACCATTGGTTTGAGATATCTTGAATACCTACAATCAAAGCAAGGCTTTCCGAACGACTTTGATCACTGCGGGGCTTCGGTTCATAGTGTGATAAGGCGGGTTACCAAAGCACAACAATCGCACGATACGTAACTACGAAAAACTTAACAACAAATTACACAGAAACGTTAGTTCACCATTACGAATAACTTAACTACATCAGCACGCTACCACGAAAAACGATACACCGAAACCACGCGATAAAGTAACTTTCTTCCAGACGCCTAATTCCTCTCAGTCGAATTCGGGGTCACTTTCAAGTTGCAATCCAGGCTCAACTCTTAGACCAACTTACCAAAGCAGAAAAATACATAATAAATATCCACACACTCATACTGTGCTATCTGTTCCCATAATAAACAGCTAGCCTGTAATTTGTAAACTAAACATCAAATCATACTTAGTTTATATTAAACAAAATACATTTTATTAACAAAAATTATTGTAACTTCATAGGAAACACCCACTCCAAATAAAAACAGATTATGTTCATTTACAAAAGTATTTGTATTGTAAGTTGATCGAATCCGAATCCTTTGGTTTAATAGCTAGTATATCACAAGACCTTTTTCGCCCGCTTATCACATTCATTTATTGCGAATTATATTTTTAATTAGTAATATAAGGTAATCAATAATATATGTAATCTTTAAAATTAAGCAAGTAGTAAGTTTATGTTAATAACATTGCGTTCAAAAAATAAGCGAGATGTATTCGCTCCTTACGTGTTAGCGTACTAACCAGAACTATCTGTAAAGCACATTTGACAGTTCCAGAGGCATATCACGCGTCGTCTGAGACTAGAGGGGATGTATGCGATGCCAGTGCCGACGTACTCTCTCCAATGCTGCGTGAAAACCCCACGTACTACATGTCTACTTCAAGCAGGATTAGAACCTCTAGATGAGCTTTATTTTTATTTTAAACTCTGGAATGAACTTTTACTGTATACATTTCCGAAGCGATACGTATAGTAGAAATTCTTAAAAAAGGTGCGTACACAATTTTAAATGGTCGACAACGCTTTCTGGGACCTCTGACCAATTGTTAATGGATTGCGGTGTCATTTACCATCACGTGAAGCGAAAGCTCGTTGGTAAAAAACAAATATACAAGACAAAGGTTCTGCCCTCACCGGCGGGGCCATAGTCGGGAGTCTCTGAAGGTTAACAGTCACCATTCGCTTTACCGACAGGTACCGGGTCGTAATTACATTTATTTTTATTTTTTTAATTAAGCTGTTTTGGATGGTCTCCCCTTAAACAGCCTTAAGCTGAGGTTCAGGAGGACCCTTCCGTTTTTTGCAAAATCATTTTAAGCTGATTGTCGTCTGCGCTCACTACTTGCTCGGTGAAGCTGTAAAGTCCATCTGCGGCCAATAGCAAAACGTCCATTTAATAAGGTTTTGGATAAAATTACTGACTGTTTTATAGTGAAATAAAGGTTTGTTCTAATTTGTCATCTTTATAACTACTTACTGTCGCAGACATAACGCATCTAGAGACCAGACATTCAGGTATTGGCGGTTGGCAAGTCGGCTGAATACAAACTGAGATCTCAAATCTTATTGCGCACACCCATCGCACGCGGGGTCTCAATAACAGCGACGGCGCTAGCCCGATGCAGTTACGGTATTCTGATTTATTGTTGTTACGACAATAGATTGCGTTAAATATAGACTACCTAGTATAAGGAAAATTATAAGAGTGTAAAAAAAATTATTTAAAAGAACATAACCAGGCAGTCGGGTAAAATACATACAACAAAAAATACGACTGATTTTTATTCACACATACAAAAGGGCGTTCAAAATCCGCCATTTTGATTTTTTTTATATTTAATGTATCCGCTGACATCCGCGTCACGAGGAGAAATCTAATGACACTTCATATGCTAAAATCCATCATTCCGTTTATGCTGCAGCAGGAAACATAGAAATCTTCATGCATACGTTTGAAAAACATAACACTCCTTAGGCAGTTGGTGAAATTCTGTATGTCATTTATAAACATCGTCAACATCAGCTAACGTCTCACTACAGGGACTGGTCTTCCAACTGGAGCCGTAAACCACCACGCTCTGCTTCTATTTGGTGGGTATTAACGACAACAATCCTCATATAGTAACTGGGATCAAAAGTTTAACAAATCCGAAGCACGGAGGCACTCGAGAAAATATTTTGCGGTGACCCTATCCGACGGTAACCATTGCAAAAGTTGCGACCGTCAACCGAACGCTTCGCTATGCTAACAAGGTTATAAATATCATCACATCTACTCATTATACGTCCCCACCGAGGGACACGAGCCTATAGGCCTTAGTCATCCACGCGGACCCAGTGCACATTGGACGACATCACGCACAACCTTTGAATCTTTTCGTAGGCGTGCGCAGGTTTCCTTCACCGTAAGATCGTCGGAATGAATATATTCCAATAAAAAGCAGGACTTACAACACCTTAAGTCGTCTAGTGATGGTGCCGACTTCGAGTCGGATTCTCGCGTCCCCCCTTTATCTGGGGAAAAAACCTTAAGCCCAGTGTGTGGCGCACACAATGGCGCATTGTGCTCGGATTAAATTATATTTCAGCGAACATGACGAGACCTCTTGCTTCGGCACTGTACACTGCGAACTCTAGAAATAATATCCGATGAGTTATCTAAAATTGAAAATGTAAGATTTTATTGTATGGGTACACAGTTCATCTGATGGTAAGTTATATAACTATCAATTGATATTTGTGACTCCAAAAGTGATGATAAGTGCATTGATTTCAGAAAAAAAAGGAATATAAATACAGGGAAGAGATGAGGGAGAAACTGCTCTAGTAAGATTTCTTCAGTTAGAAAATAATACGAGTCATGTTAACTAAAAGAGGTGCTTCAATATTTAGAAGTTGTAAAGGGTGGTGGAACAAAAAGTTACTGACATATGAGCATTTCTTCAGAAGACTCTCCAATTAAAATCTCCCTTAAACGGGTCCTATATTGTTCTTGACACAATGTACAATTATGTCTCTTAAAAATAAATGTTTTTTGTCCATATTGAACAAAAAAATTTTATTATCATTATTTGTTAAGGTTCGAAGTTTTTGTGGCGGTGCCGAAAGGTCTGTTTAAGGAGAAATGAGGTTTTCGTTCCGTGTGGACGGTTGATTTGCTTCGAATTCCTTTCACGGGCGTCTTATTATTATCATTTTCTTCATTATGTAACTTTCGGGCTGTGGTTATATAGACAATTGGATATTATTGGCGCCATGTTTTATATTTCTTTCTTTACCAGGGCTTCATAAATGTGCTGTAATTTTGTCACGTGACGTAATTAGTGTTACTAACTTGATATTGTTGAGTCAAAGGCACTTTTTAAAAATAATTTAAGATATTTTTCTTATTAAGTAATCATTTACGAGGTTCATATTTTAAGCAAATTAAATTGAATTTTGATGGAGAGTTCTAAAGTTTTAGCAAATACTTTATCGCAATCAAATTTCCATAACTTAGAAAACTAATTATTTAACAATGTAGCGCTACGATACCCTGTTCTACGAAAATTGATTTGAGTCGACTGTTTAAAAACTTATGTACAACATACTCGTAATCGCAATGCAGATGTTTTTAGTAAAACATTAACAAAGCACTCCAAATTAGTCTCATAATCACATTATTTATACTGCAAACCTGTTATGCACTTATGAAATCCTATCGATATAAACCCGAGCACCTCCCGCCCCTTTGATTCGTCTAATGCGAATGTGCACGCGGGCGCGCGCGCCGAACTCGTCACCGCGAAACGGCTTCGTAGCGTCTCGCGGCTTCGTAACGCTGTAGCAGTCGCTCCCATTTAATATTCCGTACTCTCGCTACGAGTATATTTCAGTTTAGACTTCTGTAATATGATGAAAAAGAATCTAGATGTATTATTTCGAGTTACATGAAAAGTAACTCGGAAACAATACATCTAGGAAATTTCCCTGTAAAGCCTTAAAACGTATTTAGGATATATAATAATAATAATAAATATCCACCGACATTCGCACAGCGCCATCTAGCCCCAAGTTAAGCGTGGAGCCTGTATTATAGGTACTAAACAACGGATAAACATACTTATAAACATTTTTTTGTAAATACATACACATTATACATAGAAAACACCCAGACCATTACAAACAGACATGTTCATGCACACAAATGTTTGTATTGGACCCGGAATCAATGGTATTGCAGTCGACCTCTCAACCGCAGCACCAAATGGGTCTTCAATATATGAAATGTAAATGCCTAGATTGGGCCTATGCGGATATCATATATTGACTTAATGATGATTTTTATTGGTTCTAAAAGTTTCATTATACACACTTTTTAATAAAATAAAGGTTGAATATAACGTTGTTTGCGTTGATTTAATTTACCCTTTTTCCACCGTTATAACAGTAATGCTTTGCTATAATTGTTGTTCGGACTGAAAGGTGAGAAAGGTAGTGAAATAATTGGGTTCTATGGGTAAAACTCTTTACATTACATGTTAGTCTCTACCGTGATATTTTTTAACACAAGTATATTCTAGGCGTATGCACTGCCAATGGTTTTTGATTTACTAGTTTACTTATGTTACTAAAAGAAATGAACTGGTCCTTTTTATACAGTTAACTCAATAATAGTATTGCTGTAACAGTTTTGATATTTATATTATAACATACGAGTATAGCACAAAAATAAAGTAACAAGTGAAAGTGACTGCAGTCTGGTCCTGTTATCGGAAACACTTGTTTAAAAAATTGGCGACAATTGGTTGACTGCCAGCTTCAATAAGTAAGGGTTACTAATAAAATTCGATACTTACTTTTATAACATAAAAACATTATTTTATATGAAATAATCAAACAATATTATATTAAAATTGAACTTGATATCATTAATTAATGCCGAAAATTGAATCAAAATCCGGCACCGCGCGACCCACTCGCCACCCAAGTTTCCGAATCCGAAAATCGGAATAAATCGCATTTTGCTCGCTATAGAGAACTCCTAATTATTAAAGTCGGAGTATGCAAAGTTTGTTGTCTCTTATTTTGTTGATTTAAATCTAGAGCCCTCGGAACCGGTTGGCGCAAGATAATTAGAAATTCAGATTCGGAATTTTCATATTTCGCTATGTCAGATTGTATGTAAATTCAGTTAGATGTGATTAACTTATTATTTAATACTTTAGCTTTATGAGCGTCGGTGGCTCATTGATGTGTGTTGACTTCCGATCTAGAGGGCGCAGTTTCAAATCCCGCCGCGTACCAATTTATTTTCGAAATTATATGTACGTTTATCCGTTGCTCTAACGGTGAAGGAAAACAACCTGAGGAAAACTGCGCACGCCTACGAAGAATTTCAAAGGTTGTGCGTGAAGTTCTGTGCCCACGTGGACGATTAAGGCCTATACATCCTTTACGGGTAGGCTCGTGTCCCTCAGTGGGGACGTATAATGAGCTGATGACAAGCGCCTATTTCAAGTAACTATCGGAATGGTTGGTCATCGGATGGTAACCGAAAAACATAAAAAAATCAATTAGCCAAAAAAAGGGAAAACATCCCAGTGTTGGCCTTAGTCCTTCGCACACATCATGTTCAATGCGAATTGGTGGGTTTTAACGTATTAGTACTATCCTAAGTAATTTTTCTTTTACGCATTAAGTACGAATGAAATGAAATGATTTTAAGACGTGTTATATTAAATACAAATTAAACTTACCAACTAAAGTATTTGGAGGTTAGACTAAGTCCATTAGCTGATTAAAAAATTGGGGTTTTACATTAAAGTTATGATAAGAATGGAATTTAAGATTTACCCATCAATTATTTAGCCTGTAATTTCAGAAGTAAAATTTATTCTGAAAGCCTAAACGCATCTTATATGCGGCAGAAGAACAAGCAAATGTGTGGTACGAATAATTATGTGACAAACATAACCAATAACGTAATATTTTTTCTTACATGAGTCGTCTTACCAATTGGAACTCAAAGAAAAATTTAATAAGTATTAGTAAGGGCATTGTTATAAGGTTCAAAATTCCTTGTCACGAAATCACTTGATTGGTGACTCGCTGCCACGAATTTTCCCTTTACATGTATATGTATAGTAATGATAGGCTCTGTTGTCTGTTTGTGATCGACGTTGATTAATGTCTGTCTCGGATTAAAAAAAAACTTTGTGTTTTAGCGACATGGATAGGGAAAATGAAGATCTATGGAGTGGGATTTCTTTTCTTTATGTATAATTTTATGTTAATTTTTTTCTTCTCTTTTAAGTACTTTTTCAATCACGCAGTGTTCTCTTCGTTATTTTAGTATATACTACGTTATATACCTTCCCGATTTCCCAATTAAACCACCTCCATAAAAGATATTTCACAAGACATCAGTCCATGAGGTCGATAAGCATACTATGCTTGACCTCCGTTCATTTCCAACAGAAGGCACTCAAGCATACGGTTCACCTGATGGTGAGTGACACCGTAGCCTATAAACATAAAATTTGCAAGACCTGAAAACCCAGAAATGCGAGCTTCATAGAAGCCAATTTAGCCTTTTGTTCCAAATGCCCGCGTAACTGGAAGTCACTTAAAATGTCGAAGGCTAGAATACTGATAATCCTCTTAGTCTTTGGTAATAGAAAAGGAAGAGGCCTTTGAAAAATAAACTAATCTTTACTTGACTCCTGCTTCATTCTTTTCCTTGTGCTAAGGACATTTGATTTCGGTGACATCTGGCGGAAATAATGGATTTTTTCAGTTAGCTGAAGGTGAAAATTTAATCTATGACGATAAGTGACGACCGAAAGAGATTTAACGGGTATTCTTCGCGGTATTTTGTGGATTTTTCGAAGCACCACATAAAATTGGTGATGCTATCGGCGCATCGTGGAACGAGGTACAGCTTATACTGAGGGTTACCTCTAATATTTTTTTCTACGTCTTACCTTTTCTTAGCAAGAAAAACGTGTTCCTCCATTGATTTTAAGTTTAGTAGTTATATAAAAACAATAAAGTTTCTCAACAGTCAAGGCACTCATAACAGAAAACTACGACTACTACGAACTAGAAATGTGTCCTGCTTATAGTTAATTTCGTGGGTGGTACTTTCATTCAATACTGAACGTGATCGAAATTTAAAGACGTTAGTATATAGATTTATTTTAGAGAGTAACTCAGGGCTATCCATTTTTTTTATTGAATTGGAGGCAAACGAGCATACGGTTCACTTGATGGTAAATGACACCGCCGCCCATGAACTATTGCAAGACCTCAGGTCCCAGAAATGCGTTGCCGGCCCTTTAAATGTGTGTACGCTCTTTTTTGAAGTACGCCAGGTCGTATCGCTCTTGAAATGTATCCAGTAGAAGTTCATTCCAGTTTTTACTACATCTAACCAGTAGCGACTTGTGCCAAGAAACAAATGACCATCGGTGGAAGCATTACTAAATATTAGGTATATATACCAGATTGTGCCCAACCGACGCGATAGATAGAGTTTTGCCACGGACACTTTATCAGTGAGATTATGCATCTAATTAGTTAATGTTTATCTAAGTTACCTATAAAATAAAATAGTACAAATTATACAGATTAACATGCGTACAACTTTATACAAATCCTTCGTGAATCAGTATTACAACAAAGCTACTAAGAATTTCTATTGCCGCACAACAGTATTCCATACATAGTTATCTACATAATATATCCCCCAATATAGCAGGCAGGTCGGGCTGAGCAACAAAGTTGGTCTAGTTTGCGTGCGCGTGTAAGGCATTGTTGTGTGCTACAACCGCCAAGAGGCTAGACGATGGAATGTGGCGATATTCTCAAAGTCACACGAAATTTTACTCATACTATATAGGTGGTAATAATAATAATTATTTACTTAATTTCCTATCACAAATGCATAATTACATAATATATCTTAGGACTAGGTATTTTCAACGAAGTCATAATGTAAGAGACTGGCGCCTTAAAGGGTTTAGAAAAAGCTGTGATACAGGTCACCAGGACTCGCCCGCTGTTAACAAGCCGTGGTACCGGTGATCATATGAAGTAGTTGACTATTACATTAGAATAATCAAAAGTATGGTAAAAAAATTAAATAATGAACAAATGGAATAAAACTAATATATCCCATAATGGTGAAAAATGGGGGAGACATATGTCCAGCAGTGGCAGTCCACTGCTATCGCAGTCGATAGGATGAAGAGAAAAAGAAAGTGCATACATAGTACACATTTGTAATGTTATTTAGTAAAGGGATCCATCCAGTTCGCTTAGGTACCTCGTGATACGCTAGACGTAGATGCAGTGTTAAAGGAAATTAATAACATTTTAAATTAATGATTAATGCGGAATCGACTGGCGATATATCGAGGTGATGAAGTGTCTCTCCAACGCAGCGACGATGACCGTTCAGATCCAAGACCAGCGGACAGACCTATCCAATTGCGTCGTGGTGTGAGGCAGGGGAATGTTATATCCCGAAACTGTTCACAACGCATTGGATGATGTCTTCAAGACCCTTAACTGGTCTGAACGAGGCGTCAACGTCAATGGAGAGTATATTTCTCATCTTCGTTTTGCTGACGATATCGACGTGGCAGAGTCATCGGAAGAGCTTGCGGAGATGCTGAACAGCCTTAATGAATCTTCCACAACCGATATGCGTCGATGGCATCCGACTCGAGGTTGTGCAGGAGTATATCTACCTAGGCCAAACCATCCAACTTGGCCGGCATAACTTCGAGAGGGAGGCTAGTAGGAGGTACGTACGTAGGTAAGCTACGTCATGTCCTGACGTCAACTATTCCGCAATGCTTAAAGACGAAAGTCTTTGAGCAATGCGTCCTACCCGTACTAACATACACAGCTGAGACATGGACACTGACTGCGGATTGGTTCACAAGTTCAAAATCACTCAACGCGCAATGGAGCGAGCTATGCTTGGAGTGTCTCTTGGGATAAGATTAGAAATGATTTAATTCGTAAGAGAAACTAAAGTTACGACATAGCCCGCCGGATCAGCAAGTTGAAGTGGCAGTGGGCTGGTCACGTATGTCGCAGAACCGATGGCCGTTGGAGCAGACGAGTTCTGGAGTGGAGACCGCGTCTTGGCAAGCATAGCGTAGGACGCCTCCGGCCGATGGACCGACGACTTGCGAAAGGTCGCTGGTGGGAGCTGGATGAGAAAGGCGGAGGACCGGGATGTCTGGCGTAAAATGGGGGAGACTATGTCCAGCAGTGGACTGCAATAGGTTGAAGAGAGAGAGAGAGAGATTAATTGATTAATGATACAAGAAAATTAATGATTTTTCAACAACACTGTCTTGTGCCGTCAATGACAGATGTTGGGTTACTTAAACTCGGTGATGTTTATCCGTTGTTTAGTACCCATATTACAGGCTAAATGCTTAGTTTGGGAATAGATGGCGCTGTGTGAATATCAGTGGATAGTAATTTATTTAAACGTACAATATAATTTAACATAGAGGAAAGGTTTTCATTTCTATTATTGTTAATTAATGAACTAATCCAATCTCACACGTCACGATACAAGTTGCTAATTATTAAAAAAGGATAACTTCAAGCAGCTACGAGAACTACCTCAATTAATCTATAATTTCGACTCTACTTAGCTTAGTATTAATAACAGTTACCAATTATCGAGTGAAGAGCTTGATGTATGGAATCCCACAAAATTAATCTTATATCAATATTGTAGTATTATTATGAACAATTATAATTCCATTCCTACAAAACCAGAAAGGTTTACTACGTAACCAAATGAAATTATGAAAGACATATTAATACCATATCTCAATATTAAGAATTTCAACGGCATCAGCTTAACGTTATAAGTTCGGAGAAGTACGAAATACCCTCCCTCCTTGGCAGACGAAGTTGGCGACTTCATAACGGGCCCTAACTGCTCAAGAATTCGCAAACTGCTGTTTGATGACTCCTTGTTGTCTGCCGGCTGGCATCCTGTCGAAGATTTTACTGTGTAATAAGCACAATACGTTCCCATTTTAGACGAAAATTGTAGAGCGTTTCTAACTTTATTATGAACCTAATTATAATATCAAACTATAAATATTTGAGAGTATGATTACAGTTAATATTTCATAACGATAATAAAGAATAAATTTTGCCTTTTACACTATGATACTTACACTTACTTATGATACAGTATATGGCTGCCTAATACTTGTACCTTCTTAATTAGTAAATTTTGCCAAATATAAAAATGGATACAAATGAAAAGCATTACGCCGAACACGATCTTATTCCTTGATTAATGTATTTATTTAGATAAATAAAATAAAAAACAGACTTTCAGGTGTATATTTTTAAACTAATTATTTTATTTCGTAGCTATTTTTCTCTAATTTATAAGCTGTCAGTATTTAAGTGAGAACACCAACTACTTAATTGAAATATTTTTTATTGTTTCAATCGCGTGGTGAACTTTACAACTTGAATGTGCAAATAACGACTTGCTATCTACCTAAAATAATACTAACAGTAAATATATAAACTATATAGTAAAATGGTCTTACATTATAGTCCTACCTACACTACCGTTACCCTTGGTCATCTATATATTTATACTGTCTGTCACTTTTATCCGTAAATAAATAAATTTTATTATTATTATTGTCCGCCTCCAATAATTAAGTGTATATTATAAGCATAACGAGCCACACCGACTCCTTTAATTATCAAAACACCTTCGATGACAAAAATCCTGCTCAAAAACAGTTATAACTAAAACTGAAAGAACAATTCAAAGTCAAATACCTATTATACCTTAAGGTAGACCCTTGGCCAGTGGAGCGAAGGAACCGCATCAGAGCAACTCAGACGCAACGGATTTCAAGCCCGGCACCCCTAACCTATATAAAAGGGTCGCTAGTGGAAATCTCAACCAGTAACGTTGTATAGCGTTAAACGTTTGGTGGAACAAAGACGATTCATAGAAGACAATAGTACCGTTAATAGATTCATAAAAATAAAGTCGCTAGAAAATTAATAGAAAATCTATCGTTGATCGGAAGTTATTGCCCGGCAATCGATCGACACTGATTTGACGAAACAAAAGTAATTGTAAAAGATTTCAAACTAAAATCTCAATTGAATTTTTTGAGACTTTCTCCTTCAAATAATAACCAAAGTTTATGGTATCTACGAATCGTGGAAATATCTAGGACGAGTCATAATAGTATAGTAGAATAATAGGACGAGTCATGATAAAATTGAATTGGTATGTCCATATAATAAATATTTAAAAAAATGTTATCACAATTACAATTTCACTTTTATTAATTCTCACTGTACGAACTGGACACCAAAATTTACAACAACAACGTGTTGTTGTAAATTAAGTTAAATGTGCATACGTTAGACCAACGCCCACCCTTTGAGTTTTCCAATTTTCCTGATTTCAATATCAAGTCATGTTTGGAACTCAGAAGGCAATGATTTAATGTCTAAGGATATTTATTTTCTAATGTTTCATAAAAAATAAATATTCTTAACGTAATTTTATACGCAGAAACCATCTTTCATTTAAAAAACTATCTCTTATTCTATCACGAAAATTGTTAGTTGAAATAAATCGTGATCACTGTCAGGGCGGGTTTAATTCAATTCCGCCCCGTCCCCACAAAGGCTGGACGGGTGGGCTATTCATCCCGCGAGTCACGTAGGGTAATGTATATTCTAATATATTTGCAGGGAACGACTTTTCGTGCCAATCGGGCCGTGAGGTCTGCGGTCGGTAGGGAAGTCCGCGCCTGTTACCTGAGTCATGATATTTATATCGATATTTTGCTAAATGTTGGTAATTTACCTACATGCATGTCATACAAATTGAATCATATGTACCTAAAAGGCAAAAAGATAAAATTTGATTTAACCCCACTGGTTACTGTTAATAGACAGCTGTACAGGTTTTACTCACCACCAGACGAGACATTTGCTTCATTGCACCCTTCGTAAAAAATAGTTAAATATAGATGCGTCAAAGCCAACTATGCTTTTACTTTAATAACCTATAATAGGTATTATAAAAAAAACATTGTACGCATTACAAAGATGTTTGATTTTTCACATAGCTGTTAAAGATGGCTTTAAAGAGATAATAACTGCTGCTAAGATAATAGATAGTAAGTGCTCTTAGCTCTTATCTTGGAGATGAAACTAGCTAAGAGTAGTAGTAGTAGTAGACTAGCTATATGAGTAAGAGAGATGGAGTTGGCTCATGGTAACACGTACTCCTAGTCGGTGACGTTTAATGAGCTAATCATTTTGTATTGAAATGCAGTGATTATCGGGTGTTTCTATGTACAATATAATGTAAGATTATCACATCATATCCATGTGGATATAAGTTTTATTTTTATTTATTCATATTAAAAACTATGATCCACTATCGATAAATCAACCACATCACTACTTGACCTCGTATTTACTCTGTGCCTCGCCAGTTCATCTTCATTTTTTATCTCTTTTACCGGAAAAGGCAAAAAGCAGGAACCGTTCAAGTAATGAGCGAAAAAAAAAATGTAAACGAGAATATCGCTCTTCGGAACTGCGGTAATATCTGGGACCTTGGAATCAAGTCTGGCTTCCGAGACGTGGTTGTTTTTATTATATTAGTTACAAGGGAGGAAAATACTATTATCATTGTGAAGATTTTTGAAGGGGTAAAGTTTGGGTTATTTATTAGCAATACAAATATATAAAAAACTTACATCTTAATGCGGTCATTTGATATGTTCAGTTCTCCTCATGTTTTTATTATGAAATTTATTTGATTACTGTTTTTTTATTACGTAACTTCATTAAAAATGGTGTTAAATACAGTGAATTTAAAGTACAAACGTGGTTAATTAATTTAGCTAACATTTATTTATTCGATTTGCAGATTGTGTAAAGGATAATGTTACTGGTGTCATTTACATTATTCTTAGCATAAAGCGCCTGAAAGTATAATATCTATAAATAAAATACTGGAGTGTCTGTTAATTTAAATAACCATTTGTTTCGTCATATAGTATAAGAAACATACACCAAAACAACATCTTAAAAAATTGTGTCTGTCTGTCTGTTTGTTCCAGGTTATCACTGAAACATTTTTAAAAGAAAATACTTTACATTTTAGAAAAATAAAGAAGCAGCGGCCACGCATCGCGTGAGGCGCTTTAACGAGACTTGAAGCGATTTTAGGTTGTTTTAATGCGGGAAAATATAATATAGCGCTGGTAGGTACGCGGTATTAAAAATAAAATGGGCAGACAATAATAATTGGATTGAATCCATTAAGTCTCAATATAAAGACAATCCGTCCGTCCTCAACTTAAATTGAAGCTCCCTTTTGGGTAAATACCTCGGAAATTGAGGATAAGGGATAGTTAGGGATCGCGACTCTCATTCGGCTGTTGTTAATATATCCAAGTTATTGTTGTGTTGTCTGTATTTTCTGTTTTCAAATAATATCTGAAAGCATGTATAAGAGGCTTTAAACTTCGTTTTACAGTACAATGTAAACGGCAGTAAACGTAACTTATCTGTTTTATCTAATTTACGTATATTCCTACGTACACTAAGTAGCGCTCCGTGAATTGAATATAAAAACATAACTTTTGGTTCAGTCACTCAAACCATTTGTTATGCTTTTCAATACTTTTTTAAATATGATCGTAAGAAGGAATTTCTGTCGACAAAAAATTCTGGGTCCATAAAAATCACTTATCAGTCACAAATCTTCGAAATTCAGATTTCCTTTACCTGTAAACTGCATTTAATAATTGTGTTATAAAAATGTTCAATCAAATAACATCTTGAAACCTTCGCGAGCAAATTCAAATGCCAATTTTGAACATGTTACGGCAATAGTATCGAATAAATCCAAATATCACACACTCCGGAATACCAGTTATATTTGTGAATTAATTAAACGAGCCAACAGGCCGTATGAATTTACGGGTGTGTACCAGACATTCCTTCACGCGTGACGTCATCGCATTAAATTATTTGGGCCCATTCTACCTCGGGATTAAAGTCGAAAGACGTAGGAATTCTTTTGTTCTGACACGTTCGCTAGGTTGGTGATTAACGTGTGTGATTGCGTGATTGCTTTGCTTGGCAGTGGAAAGACGCTCGTAATTGGCACACCCTTCCGAGAATTGTGTAATCTTAAACGTAATTATCTTTATATAAAAAATTAGGCCTTTGGATCTGGAGGGAGCAGATTCAAGTCCCGCCACGTACCAATGTGTTTTCGACTTTTCGAATTAATATGTGGCAGCTTAACCGACGTTCTTACGGTGAAGGTAAACATCGTAGGGAAACCTACGAAGAGATTCTTAGTTCGTGCATGAAGTCAGCCAAACCGCACTGGGCACGCGATTTCGATTTACGACTTACTACACCCTTTAAGGGTAGGCTCATGACCCTCGGTGAAGACGTACTTTAATGAGCTCATGATGATGAAAAATAAGGGGAAAAGTTGTGAAAACATACTTCGGCACGTTCGGAGAAATACCAGAGTTTTACAGAAAAGCAACTAAAGACAACAAGCTTTCTGTCATTTGCCAAGTAGGTAAGTGGCAGCACAGATAGTATTAGCACACAACCTAAATAGGTTTTAATTTGACATTTACGAAGGTAGTGAAATAATGAGGCATTTTAGAGTGCCATAAAGCCCAACCCAATGCACCTATTTAAAAAGTTTTGTATTAAGGAAGAGACAAATATAATTTTCTTCATACGAATTTACCACGTCAAATGACCTTGAATAAAGTTATTAGCTACTTCTAAATATTGATGTCAAATAGACCACAAGTACAATGTCGGCGACAAGGCACCTCGAACACAAGACACGGTGGTTACCACAAAACGGTGCAGTCCTTCAGGACATTTGCCATGATTTATGGTGTTCTGTTATCGACACGTACAGCCTACCCTTCTCCTGTTGACGCACAAAACTCTATGGAGCCGCAACGCAAGTTACATTAGCTTTTTTGCGGTTTCATAAAATGTTTGTTTTTTTTCTAAATGATTACTGCTGTTGGCCGCAGATGGCCTTTACAGCATCACCGGGCTAAGGTTTCCTTTTTGTAATAAAATACATTGTATTATTATATTAATTTTGTCCTTAATTCAAAAATGTAATAATGTTGTAACTAGGTAATAAAATTTGCCTAAGTTACTCCTTATATCACCAACTACAGCGTGTGTCTGTGACAGGCGTCGATTCAACTCATACTGAGGCGGAGTCTTTTGACCCTTTTTTTATTTTTGTCTTGTTTTTTTTTATATTATTTTTATAATCTTTGTTGTTGTAAAGCTGTTATTTGTGAAATCTGTTACAATGAGAGGGTCAAGAAATGTTTTTTCTTTCAAACTATCTTACAGTACCCTACCTCTTAAACAGTTCTCGCTGAACTCATTCCCATTTGTTATCTACCACAGATAATATTATCGGTTTGAACATCATAACCTCAGAATAATTCGTCTGGAAACTCAGAAAAAAGCTTTAATAGAAACACGAGCTTTTTCCATTTTTAATTGTATCATACTCCATAGCATTACTGTTCCACGCCAGTCCAGTAGTGCGTGCGCCCCGCCCGTGTTTTTTGTAAGATTTTCCGGGCGACTGCGCACGCGCCGCTCTGCCACTGATTAATCGACTATTGATTGGATCGGACATCTGGGGCGAGGGTTCTCTGCCGAGTTTGGGCACATTTCACAGTCAAACAACGGTGATGATGGGACACTTCGATATATTGAAAATTTTTGGCAGCAACCTCTAAATTGTCCCAACTAGAAACTCAGGCCTGCGAGTTACTAAAGAGGCTCTAGCCATCCTCCGACAAACACTTGACCAATTATAGGTAATGATTTTACTAGGTGGTACACTTGATACTGAATCGTCTAGGTAGGTACTATTGTAGTGCCAGATATCGTCCTGTGAAACAGGAGATGAGGGCACTGTAGCTAGTGAAATTACTGGGTATAGGAGACCTAACATCTGTCGTCTCGGGTGTCAGGCTCAGTGTGGCATTGATGGAAGATAATAACTGATTTTCTGTTGTTGGGCTCCTTCAATGCCCACTCTGTCATGGTAAGGCGTATCACTTACTATCAGGTGAGCGACCTTACCGTCCTGTACACATACTCGTATAACATAAAAAAATATATCAACTGGCGTATCTGGCAAATGGTTGTTTTGGGATTACTAGTGTACTGAATAAGTTAAAAACATAGAAGGCAATACCCGAACCG